>CM050218.1:28560000-28650000 GCA_027475355.1 Coilia nasus | reverse complement strand
GCTCTGCCCTCTACTGGTGTTGTCTGTTGCCTAGTTAAGGCTAGCTAAAGCTCTGCCCTCCACTGGTGTTGTCTGTTGCCTAGGGCTAGCTAAAGCTCTGCCCTCCACTGGTGTTGTCTGTTGGCTAGTTAAGGCTAGTTAAAGCCCTGCCCTCTACTGGTGTTGTCTGTTGGCTAGTTAAAGCTAGCTAAAGATCTGCCCTCCACTGGTATTGCCTGTTGGCTAGTTAAAGCTCTGTCACTAGCTGCTTCTGTCACTCTGTCAGGACTCTGTGTGTCCCTGTGTTGCAGTAACAGTTTCTATGGCCACTCACCTTCTTGTCAGCAAAAGTCTGCATGTTTTTTTTTAATTGTAAAATTAGGGTCATCACCTCGCCACCTTTGTTGCCTAAGTGATTCTTCATCTGGTCATCTCTCCCTAAGGCCCAATTAAAGGAAAAGAGGGATCAGAGGTGAAGACCTAGCCATATATAGAAATATAAAGAGAGAGAGAGAGAGAGAGAGAGGATGGAACAGAGATGCTGTGTGGGAGGGGAGGATAGCAAAGAGGGCGGGGGGTAGATGGGAGAGAAAATGTGGGAGGGAGAGCATGTTGTCGTAGCGATGGGAACTGTGGTCAGAGGTGATGACCTAGCCATGCTGTCTTGTTGGCTTTTGGAGACCTCATCTACTGTGGTTTTGGGTATAATCCATTCAAAGACCCTTCTGCAAGTTTATGCTACCTAAGCAGATATTTCACTTTTTGCTTCTTTCCTTTATTAACCACAAGAGATAATATAACAAGAAAACCATGGTAATACTAGCAAGTAGTAGTAGGAGATATTTAATAGGAAGAAAATGTTAGTTAAATAAGTGACATGACCAAATATAGGCTAACTGTATCTGTCCGCTACGTAACCCAGCCTTCATAATGACCCAAATAATGAACAAATTCATTTAATACTCTGATGGTAGCCTGGCTAAACGACTTTAAACCACAAATACCCTCTGACTGCTGCGTAATGACTCCATAATTGATTCATGATTTAATTTACGCTGAATTAGCTTTGGATGGTAATGCCCTTAGTGCATGCTTCCATGTGGTCAGTGGACATAAAAATGATGCAGATCCTCAGTCTGTATTTATGATAGACAGCAGTAGAGGACCTACAGGAGATTCCTTGATGAAACATTTCATAAACAAACAAACAAACAAATAAATAAATATAAAATCATAATAACATAATGAAATCCAATACATCAACAAACACCAAATTTAAGAGAAATTCTGAAAGGGAAAATAAGACATTTATTTGTGACCTGTGCACAACATCCATTTATTTCATGTAACGGGCTAATATCCTCTGAAACTTCAAGCCTACTTTAACCTTGCAATGAGCATGTATGGACATATTTAAATACCTATGTAATGAGGCCTTGTAATGTAACAGGGAAAATAGTTGTTTAAAAACAGCACCTTTATTTTGACATTGATTTTCTTTGGGTATTTGGTATGATGTCATTTCCCTTTGCTGAGGTAGCCATTTTTTCAGTTGTGTGAAATGCGAACACATGTCTACTGAAGCAGTTCGTCAAAGGTTTATTTTCTCATCTTGATGTGGCATTGCCAGTAAGTGCTGTAAAGTTTCTTAACATGGGAAATAGTTATATAGTTTATAAATAAATAGTTTAGTCAAATATTTCATAAGTTTATTAGACAATTCATGTTAAAACAGTAAAACTACAATGTTAGCGATTCCTTTGTTTAGATGCATAACTAGCATGGGTGCTACGTATAGCATTTTAATTTAGTAACTTAAATGATATTTAGACATTATATAATACTTACCTGCTTATTCTGTATTTATTTCAGTTTTACCTTCTCTTTAATAAATTCTGCTGAGTACAACACCTGCCTGTTCCTTGGAGGATATATTGAAGAGACGAGTTTAGCTTGCTGTTTCATGTAGATGAGAACAGTACAGTAAAATGGCAGCCTCTCATCGAAAGATGGATGAAGATAAAGGTATTCTTTCTGCACAAGGAACGCAGCAAAAGGACACTGATGGACAGACTTCGGAGGTCAGATCCCAGGTATCTGGTTCTCAGCGAACTAAAAGCTCACGGGCTTCGATGATTAGCATGGCAGCTACTCGAGCACGAGCAGATGCGGAAGCAGCGAAAGCTAGAGCAGTCTACTGTAGGAAAGAAATGGAGCTGAAGATTGAGAAAGCTCGCTTAGAAGCTGAATTAGATGCACTCAAGCAAGAGAGTGATGCAGAGGCAGCTATCGCTAAAGCACTCGTCATGGAAGCCGCTGCTGCTGAAGGAAGCTCACGAAGTAGCTTGGCAGATTTTGAGTCCCTAGCTAAAGAGCAAAGTGCACATGACAAGGTGAGCGAATATGTTGTTAAACACACCCAAGTAGCAGATAACCATTTAGGCGAAGAGTTGGACTTCAGCCCTCAATTACCACAGCCACCTGGTCCACCCAGGGAGATTCTTGGGCACGACGCTTCTACTCCAGCACAACAGAGCGCTGTTCCAGACCATGGGATCCCACGACGCCTCGGCCCACATCAGGCACGTATTCAGCCTCCTGTATCACACCAGATAGGCAGAGAGCAACGTGTGTCACAGCCTAACACTGCGTATGATCAATACCGACAAGGACTCAACCAGCCTTACCCCAAAAGAGAAAAGGGGTTTGGTTCTTACTCGCCACACCATCCGCCCAGCCAGGATGTAAATGGCAACATATCAGATCTAGCTAAGTTTCTGATAAGGAGTCAGTTGGTAACGAGTGGATTGAGCCGCTTTGATGACCAGCCCGAAAACTACCTCAGCTGGAGGTCAACATTCACTAGCGTTTTGCAGGGCTTAGATATCTCTGCTAACGACGAAGTTGACCTGCTTATTAAGTGGTTAGGCCCAGAATCGAGTCAGTTAGCATGCAGGATGAAATCAGCTAACATCGGCCACCCATCTGTAGCTCTCAGACTGATCTGGACCAGGCTGGAGGAACGTTATGGAGCTCCAGAAGCCATTGAGAAGGCTTTGTTCACCAAACTGGATAACTTCCCCAAGATTTCTAACCGAGATAACCACAGGCTTAGTGAGCTGGGTGACTTGTTATTGGAACTTCAAATCGCAAAAGAAAACCACTATCTCCAGGGATTAGCATACCTGGACACAGCAAGAGGAGTTGGTCCCATTGTGGAAAAGTTGCCTTTCTACCTACAAGAGAAATGGATGACATTTGGATCAAAGTATAAGGAGGAGAACAGAGTTGCATTTCCACCATTTGCAGCGTTCTCTCACTTTATAAGAAGGGAGGCCAAGGCAAGAAATGACCCAAGTTTCAACGCCTGCAGTAGCACAGCATCTTCCTGGAAAAAGGAAAAGATGGGAAACATAAATAGCAAAAACCAAGTGACCGTCCACAAAATCAATGTTTCCAAGGAAACAGAAAGCGGAACAAAACAAACAGAGGACCCAAATGTGCATTGTCCAATACATAAGAAACCTCATCCACTGAGAAAATGTAAGA
Organism: Coilia nasus; assembly: GCA_027475355.1. Classification (NCBI taxonomy): domain Eukaryota; kingdom Metazoa; phylum Chordata; class Actinopteri; order Clupeiformes; family Engraulidae; genus Coilia; species Coilia nasus. The sequence continues at coordinate 28,646,472 of CM050218.1, read as the reverse complement.
GCTTCAGAGCTATGCTGATTGACGACAGGAAGAAATTTCTTAAGGAAAACGGTGTATGTTTCCGTTGCTGTGCTTCAGTATCCCACCTGGCGAAGAGCTGTGAGGTTCCAATAAAATGTGCAGAATGCAACAGTGAGAAACATATTGCTGCGCTGCATCCAGGGCCTACTCCAAAGGGACCTAGAATGCAGAGCCCCTCAAAAGACCATGGCGGGGAGTCAAAGGATGTGTCTGAGCAGTCTGACGATGCATCAAGCTCAACTGTAACGGCAATGTGCACACAGGTTTGTGGTCAGGGCTTCAGTGGCAAGTCTTGTTCGAAGATATGCCTAGTCAATGTATATCCACAAGGTCATCGTGAAAAGATGAAGAGGATGTACGTGATCTTAGATGATCAAAGCAATGTTTCATTAGCCAAAACTGAGTTCTTTGAAGCTTTTGACATTGAAGGACCATCACTGCCGTATATCCTGACGACCTGTGCAGGAGCTGTTAATGTGACTGGAAGGAGGGCCCATGGCTATGTGGTCGAGCCGCTTACAGGAGAATTGAGTATTCCCCTTCCTACTCTGATAGAATGCAACAATGTTCCTAACAGTAGAGCAGAAATCCCCACTCCAGAGGCAGCATACCATCACAGTCACATGCAAGGCATAGCTGGCAGGATACCTGCTCTGGATGACTCTGCAGAGATTTGGCTTCTGTTAGGACGGGACATACTGCAGGTCCACAAGGTACGTCAGCAATATAATGGCCCACCTAGCGCACCATTTGCCCAGAAGCATGACCTTGGGTGGGTGATTGTTGGTGATGTCTGTCTAAGCGGAGCGCACTCTCCAAAAACAATGAACACTTTCAAAACATACTTTATGGAAAATGGTCGTCCAAGTTGCATGGATCCTTGTCTGAATGTTGTCAGAGTCAAGGAAGGCTTGAGTCACAGCTTCAAGCAAGATAGCCCTTGGTCATGTGCTACAATGCGACATGATGACCACCTGGGCAGAACAGTCTTCCTAAGGTCTGACAAGGACAATCACCTAGCGCCATCTTTTGACGATTTTGCATTCCTGCGGTTGATGGACAAAGAGTTTGTCAGGGATGACAGCGGTAGTTGGGTGGCACCACTGCCATTTCGGACCCCAAGGAAGCCACTCCCTAATAACAAGCGCTATGCCTACGAACGATTTATGTCACTGCAACGCACCTTCCAGAGACGACCCAACATGAAGGAAGATTTTGTTGAGTTCATGCAAGGAATTCTGGATAATCACCATGCAGAGCGGGCACCACCAGTAGAGGACGGAAAGGAAGTTTGGTATCTTCCTATCTTCGGGGTGTACCATCCCCAGAAGCCGGGGAAGATCCGGGTTGTGTTCGATTCAAGCGCTAGCTTTGAGGGAGTGTCCCTGAACGAGGTCTTACTCCAAGGTCCCAACCTCAACAATAGTCTTCTCGGAGTCCTTCTTAGGTTCCGGAAAGACCCAGTAGCCGTGACTGCAGACATCAAACAGATGTTCTACTGTTTCTTTGTGAAAAAGAAACACAGAGATGTTTTACGCTTCCTGTGGTTCAAGGACAACAACCCTGAGAATGAGGTGGTAGACTACCGCATGACAGTTCATGTGTTTGGGAACAGCCCATCACCAGCAGTAGCCACCTATGGATTAAGGAGATCAGCTGAAGAGGGAGAGAAGGACTTCGGCAGCGATGTTTGTGACTTCATCAAGACTGACTTCTATGTCGATGATGTGCTCCGGTCCTTCCCTTCAGAGGTCGAAGCAGTTGATGTGTTGAAGCGAGCTCAGGAGTTGCTGAAATGCTACAACATTAAGCTTCACAAGATTGCTTCGAATAAAGCACAGGTTATGGAAGCCTTTCCCGCAGAGGATCGGGCCAAGAGCATTGAGGCTCTAAATCTTGCTGTTGATGACTTACCTGTCCAGCGCAGTCTAGGTGTTGCTTGGGACATGACTAAGGATACCTTCACTTTCACCATTCCTGAGTCTCAAAAGCCCTTTACACGTAGAGGCGTTCTGTCCACAATTAATAGCTTGTTCGACCCTTTGGGATTTTTAGCACCAGTGACGATTCAAGGCAGGTTTCTCCTTCGAGAACTAGTGTCTCAAGGTACAGATTGGGATACAACTTTACCTGATGAGAAGTTCCTGAAGTGGCAGAGATGGCAGGAGTCTCTGCAAGAGCTGAATGAGCTGAACATACCTCGCACTTATGCTTCCTTCCCAGTAACAACAGCAAAGTGTACAGAGTTATGCGTCTTTTCGGATGCTTCAGTAAAGGCGATCGTGGCAGTAGCTTATCTTAGGGTACAAGATGGGAATGGCCACACAGAAGTAAGCTTTGTGTTGGGCAAGGCCAAGCTTGCACCTCTGGCAGAACTCACAATCCCCAGACTGGAGCTTTGTGCAGCGGTGTTGGCTACAGAAATCGCAGACCAGGTCAAAGAAGAAATAGGCCAAGCACTGGACAAGATAACGTTCTTTACTGACAGCAAGGTAGTATTGGGCTACATCAATAACCAGTCCAGAAGATTTTACGTGTACGTAAGTAACCGCATACAGCGGATCTGGCAGTCGAGTCACCCAAGTCAGTGGAAGTATGTTGCTACCAAAAACAACCCTGCAGACCATGCCACGAGGTCAGTGCCTGCAAGTCAGCTGCAAGCAACCAATTGGCTTACTGGACCCAAGTTTTTGTTACAGTCAGACAACTCAGCACCAGATGACAACTACTTTCAGTTGATCGATCCGGATGCAGACCCAGAACTTCGCCCTGAGGCCGCAACTTTCTTGACCAAGGTTGTGGGGACACAATTGGACTCAAAACGCTTTGAGAGGTTTTCCTCATGGGAGCGTCTGACTCGAGCCATAGCATGTCTGAGGCACATAGCCCAGAGTTTCCATAAACAGTTACCTGATACAGGATGTGTAGGATGGCATCTTTGTAGGAAAGGAGTAACAGGTTCAGAGCTTACTACCGCAGAGCGCATCATTATCAGAACTGTACAGCATGAGGTGTATGCAGATGAGATAAGATGTATTCAGCAGGGGCATGACTTACCTGCACACAGTCATCTGAAGAAGCTACACCCTGTGGTAGATGCAGACGGAATGCTACGCGTAGGAGGCCGAATCACTCATTCGAATTTTCCGACTGATGAGACTCATCCACTCCTTATTCCTGGCAAGCACCATGTTGCCACATTGCTCATTCGTCACTACCATTTCAGAGTGCAACATCAGGGAAGGCACTTTACTGAAGGAGCAGTGCGCGCAAGTGGTCTATGGATAGTTGGAGCCAAGCGAGCCATCAGTAGTGTCATATTCAAGTGTGTCATATGCAGAAGGTTGCGTGGCAAATTGGAACAGCAGCAGATGGCAGACCTTCCTCAAGAGCGCCTAAAGCAGGAACCTCCATTTACTTATGTAGGCTTAGATGTCTTTGGTCCCTGGGAGGTTGTAACACGACGGACCCGAGGCGGTAGTGCCAACAGCAAGAGATGGGCAGTATTGTTCACCTGTATGTCCACAAGAGCGGTTCACATGGAAGTGATTGAGACAATGAGTGCCTCAAGCTGCATAAATGCCCTCCGCAGGTTTTTCTCAATCAGGGGACCAGTGAAACAACTGCGCTCAGATCGTGGAACGAACTTTGTGGGTGCCAACACCAACTTGAAGGCTGCAACAGATGCTGATGAAGAAAGTGTGAGAACTTACCTGTGCTCTCAAAGGTGCACCTGGGTCTTTAACCCCCCACATGCTTCCAATATGGGTGGAAGTTGGGAGCGCATGATAGGTACTGCACGTCGTATCCTGGATTCTATGTTGCTCCAAGCTGGAAGGTCAAAGGTCACCCACGAAATTCTGTGCACGTTCATGGCTGAAGTCACAGCTATAATCAACTCCAGGCCGTTACTACCAGTTTCCTCAGACCCTGAAGCGCCACTGATACTTACTCCAGCAATGTTGCTTACCCAGAAGATCGGCACTCCATCAGCTCCTCCCGGAGATGGCTCAGAGGCCAACCTGTTGAAGCATCAATGGAAGAGAGTACAGGCCTTAGCAGAAACATTCTGGGCAAGATGGAGACGGGAGTATTTAAGCGTACTTCAAGCCAGGCAGAAGTGGCACGTCAAGAAACCAAACCTCAAGGAAGGAGATATAGTGTTATTAAAGGACAAACAAGCCAGACGAAATGAGTGGTCCATTGGAAGAGTTGTGAAGACTTTCCCAAGTGATGATGGACTTGTTAGGAAAGTAGACGTCAAGGTTGCATCTCATCATCCTGCGAAGACCTACCTGAGACCTGTCTCTGAACTGGTTCTACTCCTAGAGGCAGAGACTGTTTAGGTTAAGGGGTGTGTGGCATCCTAGGGATGCCAGGCGGGGAGTGTAATGTAACAGGGAAAATAGTTGTTTAAAAACAGCACCTTTATTTTGACATTGATTTTCTTTGGGTATTTGGTATGATGTCATTTCCCTTTGCTGAGGTAGCCATTTTTTCAGTTGTGTGAAATGCGAACACATGTCTACTGAAGCAGTTCGTCAAAGGTTTATTTTCTCATCTTGATGTGGCATTGCCAGTAAGTGCTGTAAAGTTTCTTAACATGGGAAATAGTTATATAGTTTATAAATAAATAGTTTAGTCAAATATTTCATAAGTTTATTAGACAATTCATGTTAAAACAGTAAAACTACAATGTTAGCGATTCCTTTGTTTAGATGCATAACTAGCATGGGTGCTACGTATAGCATTTTAATTTAGTAACTTAAATGATATTTAGACATTATATAATACTTACCTGCTTATTCTGTATTTATTTCAGTTTTACCTTCTCTTTAATAAATTCTGCTGAGTACAACACCTGCCTGTTCCTTGGAGGATATATTGAAGAGACGAGTTTAGCTTGCTGTTTCATGTAGATGAGAACAGTACAGGCCTTATGAATACGTTACAACCCCTTACAAATATGCGATTAATGCTTTATGGAGAGCCAGTTTGAAGTAAAGCATCTCAGCCTTTATTACAAGCAGTCCTGCGCTAAACAAGGCTTCCTCTGGAGAGGGATGGGTATGTAAGTGACGCTCATTCATTAGCAATGAAAGAGTGAGTGTACTGAGGCAGCTCATTGAAGGACATTAGATTAGAGCGGCTGGTGATTCAGACAGAGCCAGTGGCTGTCCTGCGCAGCCTGCCTGTGTTTACTCATTTCACTGTTTAATGTTTTCGCCCCTTGAGTGGAGGACTTTTAATTAGAGGAGCAGAGAGATGTAAATGAGTGTTGGTGTGTCAGGCAGTGCAAGAGCGCTTCCTAAATAAGGGGATCTACAACTCTGCAGTGTATTGATAGTGCCGCGTAATCTGCAGCACTTTACCATACCTCAGAAACATAGAAATCTAGGATTCTCTTGACAATGACCAGGAAACATACCTAAATACCATCCTGATGTACGCTCTGAGCAGAATACATACCTCATGAAGTAAAGTGTGCAATTTTATGAGGATAGTCTGCCAAAAAGCAGCCTCTTTAACATATCTGAAAAACTAGTGCCTCTTTAGGATTCCAAACCATAGATTTTTTGTTGATATTGTGGAACTACATCTCTGTAGCTATACAGTGACACATTTTGGACAATTGCCTGACCCAAAAAGTTTAGTTGATTTTAAACTTCGAAACTTTTTTGGAGGTTTTTCTGTTAGTTCTGTTTTCTACTTGCACCTCACTCAAAAACATTAGCCATGTTGCAGTGGTTGAATCTTTTCTTAGCTGTGTTATTCCATTGGGAAACAAACTGAATTCAAGTACCTGGAGGTGTCAAATGCATTGGTCCGAATGGATGATTTCTCAGTGAAATAGCCACCCACAATAACACTCAGCGGAAGCCACCTAGACAAACCCAATAACAAAGCAATCTCTCAAGTGCCTGATGAAACAGCAGTCATATCTCAGCAAGAGACTGATGAAGTGGACTTGTAAGTGTAGGCAGATGGTATTTCAGGTTATTGGATTGACAAGTCTCTGTGCAAAGCCCAGAAGTGTCCCTGCACTAGAAGTAGTGGCTGAGTGTGTCCTGGGATGACAGTCTGGGTTGAAATGTGACAGAAACACCCAGTTATAACAGTCTATGGATCTCTTTTGTTTCAGATGTCTTCATACAGCTGGTTCAGTTTCATTTACTGCATCTTTTAATCAAACTGTCTGTTCGGGTTCAGTGTACCTGGACACTGGATGTAACTAAGCCCATTTGAGGTCCGCAGTGGTTTCCAAGGGATGTAGGTCAGTTAGCAGGTTGTGATGCTGCCGGGTCTCTGAGCCAGTGAAGAAAAGTTCTTCAATGCAGAGTTCACACAGACTCCTTCAGGCACCCCTTTGAAGGAGTCTGTTTCATACTATCCTCTGGTGAATACCTTTTCAGGAGCCCTTGAGGCCATATTTCATACTTTAGTCTCTTTTTAAAAGGAGTCTTTCATCATCATATCCTACTATTATCTAATGAATCCAGCATTCTGAGGCAACATTTAGTCAGACTTCCTGATGACCTAGTCACACATACTCTCTGGTGACCTTGCAGTGTCATAAAGTGTATTTCTTGCCTCTGGTGTCATAATCTTTAATTCCTTTGGTCACTCGCTGCTCCTATAGCCACAGCGACTTCCTGATAACTGCTGTAAAGTTTGACAAAAAAGTGCTTCATAAACAGTGGTAGAGGAAATCAAGCTTGTGTTTGTGTAGACAATGCGGACTGCACTTATCTTGGACTTGTCAGGTCTCAAAATGCTTTTTAACACCACACAAGCAAAGACCCAGTTGGAAAAATAGAGGTGAATCTTAACAGAAGTGAAGGATGCAGTATATTGTTTTTTCAGATTTAAAATTGTTAATGTCTCTGCTTTCCAGTATTTTCAGTGTGTCCAACAGAGCTTGCACAGATCAATTGTTTAGACTGATGTGTGTGTGTGGTGTTCTTCTCTCTCTCACTCTGTCCTTCCTCTCTCTCTTTCTCCCTCCCTCTGTCTCCCTTTCTCTCTCTCTATATCTCTCACTGTCTTTCTCTATCTGTGTGTATCAGTGAGAAAGCTCCTTGCGGTAGCATAGCCATGCCAAATGGGTACTTAGTAGAGAGAGAGAGTGAGACAGGAGAGATCCATTACTCCTCCCCACCCTCAGGCACAGGCTTGGCACCTTGCTCCATCTTGCGATGGCACAGACAGCGCTGTGAGAGCTCGGGGGCAAGGAGGACTACAAGCTGCCGAAGCCATTTCCTTAATTTGCTCCATAGGACCGGAGCCTAATTATTCTTATTATTATTCTTATTATTATTATGATGATGAAGATGTGACAGATGGCAGAGGTAGATTGCCTGCCCTGGAGGGGAACACGGTGCTTGTTTGCACTTAATGGCTACTGCACTGGGATGTGTTGTTATCACTGTGTCCAGCATCACGGTCCCTGCATTAGTGCTAAAAAATAATGGATTCATGTGTGAGTCTGCGAGTGTCATTTTTCCTACTGTTGTCAGGGTAATTGGGTTGGTGGCGTTGGGTTTCACAGTATCCTGCCCGCTGCTGGCTTGAGATTGCCTGAGATGGAGATGGCATCTGTCTCTGGGGCCCATCACCGGAGCTCAGCTGCACCCCATGGGCTGGGGCAGTGGGGATGCTGACGAGGTAATCTGAGCCAAAATGGATGCCAGATACCTCAGCCGGAGGCAAGTTTGTCATGTTTCAGTAGATGTCTCAGAGGTTTTAGGTGATGGAAGGAAGTGGGATGCAAACTGGATTGTGGTGAATTTGGTACTGTAGTGTAGGGGTTGCTAAATTGTGGTGAGGTAACAGTAAGGGTGTTTTTTGTTTTTTGTACAGCTCCTGTGTTATTTTGTCTACATGTAACAACATATAATATTATGTACTTTCACTGGACATATCTAAATAATGAACCCCAACCCTAACTCTATGGTACAGTGGAAATACATAATGTTACATATTGTTAGACACTTAGTTGCACTGTACCTAATTGATGTAACAGAGACAGTAAAATAAAATGTAACCTAAAATTTCAGGCAGAATGTAGAGCAACAACTGTGTCTCTTGTCTTAATTCTAGTGGTTGCCATCACAAATTGTTCTGGAAAAATAAAAAACGAGCCTGTCATCAGTGCTTCCCAACACATTTTTAGGTGCTAAACTTTTATTCATTTTGCCCAAGGCACACCAAAATAGTCCAGATTTTGCTTCATTGCATACCACATTAGCTGAGATAATTTCCCAATCAAATACCGACCTGGGTAGATTTGACATTTCATAGAGTGCATACTGAAAGAGCATTTTTGTGCCCATCAGCTAAGTAGTTGTAACGATTCTCGCAGCATGATGATGATGATCCATCTACATGACATTAATGTCTAAGGAGCGGTTTCTTTTTTTCTGGAGCCATTTGAAGCAGATGTGTATCTGCTATTGGTTACATCCATCTCCCTTTTTCTACGATTCCAGTTTCAATCCTGTGCCTGCTGTTATTTTGCATGTAGTGTCTAATTAAGAAACCTTCAATGGCAGACACCCAGACAGGCAAAGACAGACAGAGACCAAGTGGGTAGACAGACAGACAGACAGATAAACACTAATCTTCATCTCAGGGCATTGCGCACTTGTAGCCAGAGAGCAGTATTTTAAAATCTCTGTATGTCTTGGCAAATGAGCTACGTTGTAAGCAACTGGACTTCTTTTTGAAGTTTGAAGACACCTTTCATCCAAAAGGCTTCTTGAGTTCTGGCCTGATGATGGGGAGCCAGGAGCTATTTCTCTGGACCACTGAAGAAACCTTTTGGATAAAAGGTGAAACGTCTGCACGCTCCAAAAAGAAGTCCAGTTGCTTACAACGTAGCTCCTTTGGCTACCATGACCTGGATGAATGAGAATCTTCACAGACATATACTCTGTACGTCCTGCACATATAAGGTTTTCAACAACAAAGACTCATTGAATCCTACACAGCAAAAAGACCAGTGTTGAATGGACTCCCACAGAGTTGATTTTAACACTTTTGAGGGTTTATATAGCTCCACACCCCCCAGGGTTAAATTAACACTTTCAAAATGTGAATTAACCCTGACTATGGACACCATTTAAATCTGAAAATATAAAAAAGTTTGGTATGTTTAACCCTGAAATGTTAACACTCCAATTTTTGCTGTGTAAAACAGACAGGCTAGTACAGAGAAACAGACAGACATCTGTAGTCAGAGTGGTTGATAAGCGGCAGCCATTACAGCAGCTGGGCTCTGGGTAGCCAGTGAGTCACGACCCTCATTACCTCTAAACAGGTTTAAATTCTGCACCGCATCTCATAGGAGCTCAAGTCATTTGAACTGCTGCGCTTCGCTGTGCGTGTTAATACCCACCCACACTTCATGACCTTCACAGTGGAAAAAAGTCTTCAGCTCCATCAAACATATACGGAGTGTGTTTTGCGCTATTTTTTTGTCCTGGGTGTGACATAACATCATTGCAGTGAAATGCATTTCAATGTGCAGTGCTCTTTGCTATTTTCACTGTTTCACTGTGCTGAAAAAGGTAAATCTACATTTTATAGTTTGTTTCTGATGTCTGAACCACATTTTTTGAAACTATTTTTGCAAAACTCTACACACAAATAAAAAAAAACTTTCATCAAATTAGCAAAATATTGTAAATACCTTGCAAAAGCTAACGCATCTTGCTTTTTTGGGAAGGAAATTGTATATGGAACCTTAGTGCATACACTGGCAATGTGCTGTTATTCACCCTTCTACACTAGCACATCCCTCTCCTGTCTGATACAACCATACACACACACATACACTCACACGTGTGTGTGTAACATGTGAGTCATGTTAGCCTCTTTGTTATTAATCACGCGGAGGGGTGACATCAGCAGACAAAGCACGTCGTAGGTGGAGCTCACACACACACACACACACACACACACACACGCACATACACACACATAGGGGGAGCTCTCTCTCTCTCACACACACACACACACACACACACACACACACATACACACACACACACACACACACACATAGGGGGAGTTCTCACACACACGCACACACACACGCATACACACACACACACACACACACACACACACACACACACGCATACACACACACACACACACACACACACACACACACACACACACACAATGTGTTGTTGAATGTCTTGTGTTGAGTGTATTGACACTGAATACTGGTAGAATATTCATCTATAAAAATATTTTGATTAATTATTCATAACATGTTTTCATGTCACAACATCATGTGAGTTGCACATAAAAAGAAACTCTAATATTACATGGTACAATACATAATCTAAAGATACTGTGCCACAGTAAGCAGATATAGGTTTCCCAATTGTTAAAGCACTAAAATCTATAGCTAAAGCCATTTTCTTGAAAGTGCCAAGTCAAGAGTTTTGGGAAATGCTTTTGGACAATTGGAGTTTGTGTTTGTATAGTTTTGAGAAAATGGTGTAAGGTTTCGAAAACGGAGTTTTAGCATTTGAGAAAAACTGTAACACTGGACTTATGGGCAAAGTACAGACCCAGTTACAAGATTCCCGTTATTTCTGCTGCAATTTTCCAACCCTCTGAGTTATCTTCCACAGATGTGATCATGGAATTGGATTTGCAGCCCAAAGGTCACAGCTTCAATTCCCAATACTGACAGGTGGGTGGGGGGAGTGACTGACCAGCGCTCTCCTCCATCCTCCCCCATGACTGAGGTGTCCTGAGCATGGCACTGTCCCCACACACTGCTCCCCGGGCGCCGTTGTCATAGCTTCTCCATGGTCATGTTTGTGTGTGATGGGTTAAATGCAGAGGTTGAATTTCGTTGTGTGAACTGTGTGCTGTGATGAACTGTGTGATCACAATGACCAATGGGACAGACTTTTTCCGTTGTTTCTACTGCAAATTCCCAACCCTCCAAGTCATCTCCCACAGATGTGATCATTAGTAGCTGAGAGCGAAGCTCTATCTCCGCCTCAGTGGAATTGGACCCACCTGATTTACCCGCAGAAGTTACGTGCAGAGATCCACCTTCATTAGTCCGCTCACTCTCACGGCTCTTTGGGTTTGTTCCCACGCACAGGCTTACCTCCCCAGCCCATTCCATTTTTTTTAAATATAGTCAAGGGGTGTGTGTGTGTGTGTTGTGTGTGCATATGTGTGTGTGTATGTGTGTGTTTGTGTGTGTTTACGCGTGTGCGCACAAATGTGTGTGTGTATTTGTGTGTGTGGGGGAGGATATGTGTATGTGCATGTGGGTTTGCAGGGGGGACAAGGGAGGCTTTATAAATTTATAAATTTGTGAATCATGCTTCTCAGCTCCAGGTTACAAGGCCACTGTTGTTTACAACCCAGATTCCTGTAGTGTGATCCATCTCCCACCTCAGAGCTGAGCTTTTCACCCATGTGCGTGTGTGTGTGCCATGCATGCGCATGTGTTTGTGTGTGTGTGTGTGTGGGAGAGAGCAAGGGAGTGTAGTGTGTTTGCATGTGGATGCGTGGGTGAGTATGTGTGTGACTGTGTTTGTTTGTGTGTGTGTATCTATGTGTATGCCATGCCTTTGCCAGGGTATATTTTTCAACGTTATTGAATGTTAACCTGCTGGCCCCTGTGAGTGTGTTTCTAGAGCAGTCGCATATGAAAAGATTAATTGGCACCTCACACACGCTTTTCAGCAGGGGATGGCTCTGACCTTTCTCTCTTTAACCCTAAACAGATGAGACGTTCTCTCTCCCTCTCCCTCCCTCTTTCTTTCTACCTGCCTCTTTCTCTGTCACTCACTAGGCTATCTCTCTTTCTTCCTCTCTGTATCTTGATCTTGATCTGTTTTATCACCCTCTCTTTCTCTCTATGTCTATCTGCAAACCAGCCAGCATACGTCTTGCAATATCAGTCGTGCTTCCCAAACCTTTCCAATTTGGCACAAAGACGCTCAAAGATGGCCCCAATGCTATAAGATGTCCGATGTTGGGGCTGTGCGCTTCACTTTACACTTATACTCTCACACATGCACGCATGCACGTATGGTTTCTCTCTATTTGTTGCTTTCGTTCTCTCTTCTGCTTTCTTTCTCTCAGCTCTCTTCCACCTTCTCCCTCTGCCTTGATCTTATTCTTCTCCTCCGAGACCTTTTTGTCCTTTCATCTTTCTCTCTCTCTCTCTCTGTTGCTCTCCATCTCTCCCTCCCTTTCCATCTCTACCTCTCTTTCTCTGTTTTATCTCCTCTCCTCCCTCTCTGGCTATTTATCGCTTTCCTCAATCCCGTAGTGAGGGACCGAGGGGCATTGTAATGGAGAAGGGCAGACTCAGGGGACCTTTTCCCCAGTAGAATCACAATCTGAAACATATATGTGTGTGGAATTCAAAGAGAGGCTAATGCCCAGGTGAATTGCGAGCAACTGCACACAACTGATGGTGTCTTGAGAAAATGGCACATGTTTTTGCCAAATTGCATGTTCAGTTCATTTGCTTATTGGTTTTAAGGCCTATCAGTATTTTGTTACTTTGCTTTTTGTACCTTACTATTCAAAATCTCTCATATTTTCTTAAGCTATGGCATTACAATAAGGTGATTAATCAGATGCAGTGATGGTTCAGGACCATGAACATCTCATTACTCAACCGAAACCAGTATAGAGATACCAGAATATCATGGTGACCTTAAAAAAGCACAAGGAAGTGAAGGGTACATTTGGGAACACTGAGCAGACCAGCAATGAATGAGTGTGAAATACTGAAATCAGAACATTGAACCTGCTTCCTCTTTTTCTTTTCTAAATAACTGGTTCTTGCTGAGAATCAGGTCCTCACAAATGCTGTAGGATCACCATGTAAACTGTAGTGAGAATATGAATAAGTAAGGGATAATGTTCTGTGAGGCAGTCATTCTCGTGGAATAAGCCCTGACAGATTGATTCAGAAATCATGAATCAGTCTGAGGGGGTTTATTCCACGAGAATGACCAACTCGCAGAACATTATCCCATGTATTATATGGCTACTTGCCAAAACATTATTAGTTAGACACTTCTAACAAAGTCAAAATTTAAATATTTTGTTGCCGATTCATGACCTCCGCTTCTAAAAATAGTTAATCAAGGAAATAGAATGTATAAGTGTTGCGTAGCAGCGTGTCCACCTGCTAAATAACTCATTGCAGCTTATTGTTGATATTTTGTTACAATAAGTGAATGGACTACTTGTGGACTGATCTGAAAGAGGCACAAAACCTGTTGCCATTGACAGCAATCGTTATACTCTTTCAGCAGTCATTATACAAACTATTTGCCCTCCGAACGTTGGAGTAGCCTATTTAAAGTCAATGGAGCATTCGCCAGCATTCTAAAGAGCCATATAATAATTATCTGTAAACTTGTAGATATGAAAGGGGGTGGTCTGAAGAAGAATGGGACTACTGCTCTTGGGTTGAGCCCTACTCAAGGACTTCATTCCTCCTACTTGTATAATACTTAAAATATTTCAAATTAACTTTACAACTTACAAAAACAGTAAAGATTAACTAATATATGTGACAAAATAAATCTCAGTGAACAAAAATAAATATTGTCAAAGCTGAAGCGACATGTATGTTTTCCTGCAGGTGTCCTTCTTCCTGTTCATCATCTTCGTGGTGTACACCATGCTGCCGTTCTCCATGCGTGACGCCATCATCGCCAGCGTGCTCACCGGCTCCTCACACACACTTGTGCTCAGCCTCTGTCTCTCCAGCGGCAGCGAGCGTCTGGACCCCCTAGTGTGGCAGGTCAGTGTTCGTTACTCACACACATACACCCACATACACACACACATGCATGCACACACACACACACACACACACACACACACACACACACACACACACACATGCACACACACAAAGATGCACATACATATGCCCATGCACACACACACCCACACACATACACATAGACACATGCACACACACACATGCACATACTCATACACACATGCAGAGACACATATGCACATACACACACACACACACACAACAATACACATGCACATACGCATACACACACACATACACACACACACACACACACGCGCACACACACACACACGCGTATGCATCACAGCTTACTTTCCACTCATGAAGCTTTTGGTGATATTATGAATAACTAATGTACTCCCCATGAACCCATAAACACGTGACAGGCTTGGGTGGTGCCTCTGCAGTGCGTTTATTATGCAGACTTGCTTTCTCTTACTGTCTGTAACTCTATTCCCATTTTATCCACATGTGTGTATTCCTCTCTCTCTCTCTCTCTCTCTCTCTCTCTCTCTCACACTCTCTCTCCCAGTCACAATCTCAGTCCTTCTCTCTCTCTCTCTCTCTTTCTCTCTCTCTCTTTCTGTTTATGTGTAATGGTATATCAATGTAGTGACAGTGAGTGCTTGGACCACTTGTGTGGGAGGTCAGGTTGCATCTGTCATTCTGTAATCGGTAATCTGTCATTCTGAGCAGACAGTATTGTTATATGAAGGGGGGACATCCACAGCTATGGTGACAGTCCTTGTGTAGTGGGCCTGTATTTCATCAGGCTGTTAGGTGCCTGTTGTGGATTACAGTGAAGTATTTGTGTTCCTCTAAGACATCTCATCCTGTGTACTAAGACCCATCTTAAGCACCCTTAGTGTCAGTCTGTAGTGACTTTGTGGTGTGCTTCTGAAATTTAGATATGGTATATATGGTACAATTGTCATTTGAGGTAAATGCTACATTCTCCTGGAAATTATTTTCTAAAACTTTGTGTAAAAATGTGATGTCTTAGGGGTCATTCCGTGTCAAATCAACAAATGGTCGACAGTCCCCCTCTCCAAAAAATCTGAAAAAAAAAAAAAAAATCACAGCTGTTTGTACATCCAACCTATGTATAAATCTTAAATATTAAGTCTATATCACTAATAGCTCCAAAACTACAGCCCTTTGAAATTTCAGGTAATTTTGGGAATTCTGGTGAACAAGCCTTTTGCTCAACTTCCGACATTGCTGGCTCTTAGTTTTCACATTCTTAATGTTTGCATAGCATATTGTTACTGTTTATGATCTTTAAATTGATAGCATTCCTGTTTATAGTCATTTTGTGTTTATATTATAATGCCATTTTTTCAGTTTTGCCTTGCTTTTTGTGTGCTGTAAAATAAAACCCTGCTCAAAAATGACCTTGACAGTGCAATTGGTTTAATTGTAACACAAAGTTTGTTTGGCAGCTTTTCCTGTGAATGACATGCTACCCTATCATTGACTTCCATTGTATTAAAAGAGCACAACATGTGGTGGAAAAAGGTACTGCCGATCAATCCAACTCCATGGAATTACTGATTTTTTTTTCCCAAACATCATATCTCAATAAAGAGACTCAGCAACAAATGCAAATTTTGGACAAATGATCCTCACATACAGGATGATTATGGAAAAATGTGAAAAAAATCCTGTGAACTGTCCACATGGTGAAATGACAAGATGAAAACAGCCTTTTTGAAAATAAAGCCTAACTTCAAGAAAATACACTGACCATATGAAAACAATATCAACAAAGGTTAATGCATAGGCATGACATTATAATCCGTATTTGACTGGGAAAAATAATCTGATAAATTTGTGTGCCATACTTTTTGAACGAGAAGCCCTCAAAAGTGGTGGTGTCATTTCACATATTGAATCTATAGCCATTTTCACAGCTTTGGAGAGGAAGAATTACACAGGGTACATCTGATCTGATTAGATTTTTGAATTCTACAGGAAAATGCATTTCTTTTCACATAGTTACACTAATGTGTGTGGAATACTAAAAGAGCCAGCAATGTCGGAAGTTGAGCAAAAGGCTTGTTCACCAGAATTCCCAAAATGACCTGAAATTTCAAAGGGCTGTAGTTTTGGAGCTATTCGTGATACAGACTTAATATTTAAGATTTACACATAGGTTGGATGTACAAACAGCTGTGATTTTTTTCAGATTTTTTGGAGAGGGTGACTGTCGGCCATTTGTTGATTTGACACGGAATGACCCTTAGTTTCTCATGACATGGATGTGGTCCACATATAGACATGTGGTATCACTAATCACGTGTGTGTGTGTGTGTGTGTGTGTGTGTGTGTGTGTGTGTGTGTGTGTGTGTGTGTGTGTGTGTGTTTAGTCATGGTCTTATATTACATTTTGTATATGTGCTCTGTATCTGAATGATGAATAAAATGACATGCTGCAACAAACCAGCTCTTGTTAATATTTAGAGCTGTAACCATCATTAATTCTATTGCAGTCTTTGAAGAAAACAGGAACAAAAATATTCAGAGTTTAATACCCATTCCTTGCCTTCACACAAATTAGAATACCTTTAATATGCATGAATTTAGAAAAAGGATTTTGATTTGTATTTATCTCCTGGCAGGATGAATGGCAGAATAAAGACCTGAAAACAGCAAAATACTTTAACATTAAAGTCACATTCAAACGCTATTACTACAACTGGATCATCAAAAAACATAGCTGGGGACAAAACATTTTAATGTCAAGTCAGTTTCAAATATTAATGGAAAATTCATCACACACCTGCCATCAGAGAAGTCTAACATGTAGGCCATGGCCCCTAGACACGAAGAGACATCAGGCAGAGGTAGAACGGTTATTCAGACATAAAGTATGAATGACACACACTATGCATGACCTCACACCCCACACCAGAAGGAGAGAAGGAGGAAGGAAGGAGAGAGAAGAGACGTAGCAAGTTGCCATCCAGGCTGGTCCTTTACAGTTTTATAAACGCAGGTCAGCGGAAGGGTAAGAAAAAAGTACAGCCATAACTCACAGACTAAAAGGTCCTGTGAAAAGTGCATGATGTGTGTGTGTGTGTGTGTGTGTGTGTGTGTGTGTGTGTGTGTGTGTGTGTGTGTGTGTGCTGCATTCTGTTCTCCTATTTCATCCATGTGAACATATCCTCTTCTGCAGGAAAACAGAAAGAAGCAGCACTCTGTGTTAATGCCTTTAGATCTATTTATCGTGCAACTGTAGCAGCATGGGCACATGCAATCGCTCTATGAAAAGTCACATTGATACTAATCAGTGTTATCGCTCCAGCATTGTACAAGGTTAGGAAAGATGCCACAATTGGCTTATAGGAAATTCAGTATCTTGTGTAACGTGGTGTAAATGCATTAGCAGAAACCTGAGCTGGCAGTTATATGAGATGTGGGCCCGATGGGGAAAGACCTCACGGTGGTGCTTTCTGTCCCCTTGCTTTGGTGCACTGACATGATGCTGATACAGTGCTATACTGCTCAAAGGCGAAGTTCCCAACTCAACTGCTTAGGTGTCCATAGGTTTACTACTAACAATGACACAATCAGGCAGCTGTGGCCTAAAGGTTGGGGACTTGGGCTTGGGATCAGGGTTTGAATCCCGTATGAGTAGGAACAATGTGAGTGGGGGAGTAAATAATCAATGCTCTCCTGCACCCTCATTCATGGTTGAAGTGCCCTTGAGCAAGGCATCTAACCCCACATTGCTCCAGGGGCTGTACCCTGTACCTAAATAACTGTAAGTTGCTCTGGATAACTGTAATGTAATGAGTGTCTGTAGGTTTTCAACTAACAATGACACACTTAAGTAGCCAAAGGTTTCCAACTTACAGTGACACACTTCAGTGTCCACAGGTTTCCAACATACGCTGACACACAACGCTATATAATATACACATTAATGTCTCGCGTGCAAGCTCTTGCTCGCTTGGTCTGGGTTCCGGGATATTTTATTCCAATTCCGGGCATCCGGGAGCCACTATCGATATGCGGGAGACTCCCGGAACTTCCGGGAGACTTGGGATGTCTGTGATAGGCTGGGCAGTTCATAGAGTTCCAACTTTCATTTTTACACTTGAGTTTCCATTTGTCCAACCTACTCTAATTGGCTTGAATGTCCATCGGTTTCCAACCTGTACGGCAATAGGCTTACACAGCAAAAAGACCAGTGTCAAATTACAGTAACTACCAAAGATTTCATTTTAACACTGTGGGTTTATATAGCTCTAAATTAACACTTTCAAACTGTGAAAATAACTCCAACACTGCACACCATTTAAGTCCGAAAATGTTACAATTACACTTTAAGTGTTAAAATCAACTCCAAACTGTTTAACCTTGAAATTTTAACTTTCCAGTTTCTCCAGTTTTCCAACCTATAGAAGTACATGTGAGAGTGTATACGTTTGCCACCTATAGTGCTATTGTGGAGTGTCCATAGGTTTCCCGCCTACCAGGACACGCTTAGGTGTCCATACTCCAACCTGCAGTGATGCATGTGTGTCCATAGGTGTCCAACCTGTGTGGTGTGATATGCAGATGCTGTGTGTGGATGGCATGGCACCAGGGGTGTAGTGGTAAAATCAGAGGTGGAAGAACTATGAATGTGGTGATCATGGTGAGGTGGGTGCACAGTGCAACATCAGATGTTTTAAAAAGACATGCAAAACATGTGAACAGTCCCAGTTTTTTATGGTCTCTAGTGCACATATAGCTGACATAGTGTTATATTGGAATGTATTGATAGGTGGATAAACTCTGTTGCGAGGTGGATAAACTCTTTTACTGACAATTGAGAGGTGGGTAAATTTAGTTTGCTTGTGACACTAGGACCCTGAAGCTTGCATCATGGGGGCAGGGAGTGTGTGAACGTGACAGTGTGTTATGATGGAGCATGACTGGGAAAGGAGAGACAGACAGAAAAGTTTGTAAAGAAACAAAAAAATGGGGTTGTTAATACTGATGTCTTGGAGGGAAGAAAAAGTGTGTGTGTGTGTGTACATGTGTGTGTACATGTGTGTGTGTCGGTGAGAGAGTTTGTATGTGTGTGAGTGTATGTGTTTACGTGTGTGCGTCTGTGAGAGAGTTTGTATGTGTGTGTGTGTGTGTGTCTGTGAGAGAATTTGTATGTGTGTGTGCGTATGTGTGTAAAGACTGAGAGACTTTAATGGAAGCAAGGGGCCCTTTTAAAAATAGGTGACGTTATTAGGAAGGTCACCCCATTCCTCCACTTCGCCTGCAGCATTTTTCTGCTCGAAGGAGCGCTGGTGCAACTCAAGGCTCCTCAAGACTTTTCCTCGTAGCGTCTAATTGCTTTTCTGTCCACAGCCATTAAGTCATTTGCATTGTCCTGGTGTATTAACACAGGAGAGCAAAGCATAGCAATCGTCTCCAGCTTCTATTCAATTACACGGGTCAGTCCTTCGAGGAATAACCAAAACAAGTGTGCCCTTTGACTAAAGCTGACGGCTGCGTGGACTGAAAGATTTCTGTTTTGCAGCCGGAAAGGTTACCTGTTCCCTGGCTTACATCCTAACAAGCAGACAGACAATCTGCTCCCCGTGTCCATCATTCGCAACTGGGCTTTGACCCATCATTTGTCCCTTGTCTTTCAATCCTGCAATTGTGGAGTTCTTTTCATTCCACCTTTGTCTTCTGGTTAGCTATTCGGCTACCTCCGCCCCATGTCTGCCATTTATATTTGCCCCTTGTGTTTTAGTCCTGCCGATGTGGTTTGACTCTGGGATAGTGAGTGAGTTAGTTAGTTAGTTAGTTAGTTAGTTAGTTAGTTAGTTTATCAGTCCCTTGGGAAAATTTGTTTTCACAGTCCCTTTACATTTTTAATCCCGCTTTGCAGAAACATAAAAACATAAAACAAGATATAACAGATATGAATACACAAACTTACATGGACTAACACAGACATACCTGGATGGACGCTGCACTGGCTCATTGTCTAGGCCAATTCATTGTCAAAACCAATTCAAATCTTCCTTTTATATGTACAAGCTTCTGCTTACTGCGGCTTTTGTTTGGGACTCTCTGGATTTGTGTGTGTATGCGTATGTCTGCATGTGTGTGTATGTGTGTCTGTGTCCGTGTGTGTACTCGCGTGTGTTTTGTGTGTGTGTGTGAGGGGGGGGGGGCACATCTGTGGAGTGGGGATTTGTGCAGTGCATTCTTTTGTGTTAAGGGGGATATGATTGTGAGTATGTATTTGTGTATTTGAAAGGGTGTGTGTGAGTGTGTAGTTTTGTGCTTTGATCCTGGTGGTGTGCTGACTGGGGAACTGTGTGCTTTTTCTCTGTTCATCACCTGGGGGAACTCTACTGGAGAAAGCACTAAAGCAGCACAACACATGAACACAGACACACATGTATGTGTGTGTGTGTTTGTGGGTGTGTGATTGTGTGTCTGCTATGGAGGGATACTTGCCATCACCACTGCGATGAATGAACAAAAACAAATCATCAAACTGTCTTCCTCATGTATTCACACGCGAATACACATGCACTCACATACACACCGGCACTCACACACACACCAGGCATGCCTTTGTGTAGGCAAATGTATGTGTTAGTGTGTGTGTGTGTGTGTGAATGTGTGTGTGTATGACAGTGTGTGCTGACAGTAGATTACAGGCTTTTGCTGTAGGCTACGGGCTTTTTTGAGTAGGCTACGGGCTTTTGGGGATAGAGCCTTCTGTGTTGCTGCCCCCACTCTTTGGAACAGTCTACCTCTCCACATCCGCCAAGCCCCCACTCTAGCTACGTTCAAAAAGCATCTCAAGTCCCACCTTTTTACTGAGGCCTATGGTCTTTAACCCTTCCTCCTCCCCTCTCCCCTTTTCCTTAGCCCCATCTATCTTTTGTAAAGCGACCTTGGGTTCCATGAAAGGCGCTATATAAAACTAAGTTATTATTATTATTACTACAATGCTGTGTGTGTTACAGACTTCAGGAAGACAGAGTGTGTGTTCTGCCTGCAGCATAGATGTCATTGAGTCTGAGTGCATTGTGAGATTCTAATTAGAGATTGTCAGGCTTCCTCAGAAGGAGTATCTTGCACTGATTGAGGCTGATGTGCTTGCATGCTCTGCAAATGAAACTTGGGCCTGCCATGTACTGTATCATCAGGAATGAAAACATTGGGATGTATTTTCCACATCATGCGATGATAAAATATTACCAATATTGAGAAGTGCATCAATAATAAATATAATGGAATAGAATGATTTTCCAAAATTATTTTCAGCACAGACCAAGAAGATATAAAAACAATAAATAATAAAGTTTCTGACCACACAGAGTAGTTTTTGTTGTAATTCAGATATTTAGCATAGCTGGCCAATTCAATGCTAGGCCTACAAAGGTGGAATCGTATCAGAATCAGAACTCTTTTTTTCTATGTGAGTGAAACATTAAAAATGCAATTCTACATATAGGGTGCTCCCCATGAAATTAATTTATTACATGTTAGTTATCCATCATAGGGAAATCATGGGAACAAAAACAACAACAATAATATCTTCATGATAAAACAGCTAATTTAAAGGGTGGTCTGTGGCTTGGCAATAGTATCCAATTATTTTTTAGCCGATGGTCAGGTTATCTTCCCACTTTTGGGATGATTTAAATTTCTCACACAAACACCCATGTAGATGCACATTTGGCAATCAAAATCAAAAAGTACACTTTAATTTTTTAGCCATTTTCCATGGCACGCTTAAACGTTATAACTTAAAATGTGCTTTATTTGGGGATGTGTCAGATGTATGTTTTTCATTTGTAGGGTTCACTAAAATTTGCCACAAAATCAACCACTTAGACACACATTTGGCAACCATGTGAAGAGGGCAATATGATTCCTCTAAATAAAACACAGACTGCTTTTATGGACAGCTCCTCAACCACTGTGAGCACGGCATGTGAAATTAGTTCTCCCTTTTGAAATAAAAGTGAAAATGAAGCAGAGAAGTACCAGTGCATGCAGATTGTAGAGCGAGAGAGAGAGAGAGAGAGAGAGAGTGTGTGTGGTGTGTGTGTGTGTGTGTGTGTGTGTGTGTGTGTGTGTGTGTGTGTGTGTGTGTGTGTAGAGAGAGAGAGAGACACAGTGATGATGACTGAAGAGTGGGATTTGGGATTTGTGTGTGTGTGTGTGTAGAGCATGCTCGAGACTGGTGAGTGGTATTAGGGGTGTTGTGTGTGTGTGTGTGTGTGTGTGTGTGTGTGTGTGTGTGTGTGTGTGTGTGTGTGTGTGTGTGTGTGTGTGTGTGTGTGTGTGTGTGCTGATTTGAGCCGCTCACTGGCAAAGCTGTGTCTCTGGCCAAAAGGATTTGGTGTGCAGGCCTGGAGGTCTGGCGGGGTGATGGGGAGCGCCCATCTGCTCCTGCTGCCTGCCTCAGATTAGAGCGTGCTGGCCGGGGAACAGGTAGCCATCTTAGCACTCTCACGCCAGCTCACTCTGCAGTGTGGGGGCATTGCAATGCATGGCACTGTCGTGTTGGGGTATTACAATGCATACAATTTGGGCAACGGTGCAGAGTTTGTTTTGACCCAGCACTTCCTGTAAGAGTACAGTGTACTAGTGTTTATTTACACCACTACACTTTTTAATCTATTTACCTGTCCGTCTGTCTGTCTGTCTGTCTGTCTGTCTGTCTGTCTGTCCTGTGTTTGTTTGTTTTCTTTTGTGTTGAGCACTCCAGTGGTGCCACAAATAGTAAATAGTGTTGTTATACAGATGAAGTTCTCACTGGTTTTACAGGTTGGGATTAAAGAACTACACAGCAATCACAAGTAAATACATACAAGTGTTATGTACCCAACTTGAAAAATTACAACCATTAAAGATAATTATAGTTGACTGATTGCATCCCTGCAGTTACTTCAAAAGTAATTTAACAGCATACAGGTCAATCAGCAGTCATACTTGTGAAGTAAAAGCTGATTGTGCAAAGCTGGGCTGAGTTCATGCCCCTTCCTGCTGCTATGACCCACTGCAGGTCCTTAGGTCTGTGTGGCGGCCAGGCATGGGCTAATTGGCTACAGCGGCGTTATTGATTGGCACTTGTGCACCACCCACCTGTCGGCAGTGCTGAGTGTTAAAATGGGTGGTTTACGGCATGATGGAGGTATTATAATAAAAGGAGAAGGTGAGGAAGTCTCACCCCCATGCATTTCAATGGAAAAGGCTGGGCAACTGAATTCAGCCAAAACTGAACACAAAATGGAGTTTCATGGGGCTCATTTCTGCCCCAATTTTACTTAGCCAATTAAGTGCCACTTTACTGATTTAACAGAAAGCTATATCGAAGAAGGGCACTGGATGTTCAAAAATGGACGGTGGCATAGTTTGGAACACAATAATGAAATTTCTGGAAAATGGCGACAAGGAAGTGCATTGCTAATTGGCTACAGCTAACCAGCCAAACCCTGACCCCCTGGTTAAAACAGTAGGTATCCGGTCCAGTGGACAGAACACCTCTCCACTCCCCTCCCCCCTTCCCAGGCTACACTGCCTACATACATGTATCATCACTACACACAGACACGCACCCACACATTTCATCCCCTAGACACACTGATTAAATTAACTGAAAATACTACCTCTACTACTACTACTTCAAGTCGTGTCCATCTCCCTTGTTTGTGTTGCGGGTCAGCGAGCCAGCAGTCACATAAAAACTGGTATCTCCTCCAGGACTAAGATCTTACCATATGTCTCTGAGTAAACAGGGCAAACACATACACACACACCATAATTTGTTGGCCTGTTGCGATGTGTGCGCTGAGGGCATGGCTGTATCGGTGGTGATTATGCCCTGTGTTGTACGTTAAAGAGTGGAGTGTGATGGTTCAAGTACCAAGCAGATGTGTGCTAAGCGCTGCCCACTGAAGATAAATCAACAGCTGCTAACAGTCGTGAGCGGACAGGAGCGATGGCTGAGGTACCTGCGCTTGCTCGCTCCAAACATAATCCATCACCTACCTGCCAAACTGTCTGCAAAAATGGGACAACTATGGCCACAGGAACTAATGAAAGTGATTTAATAACTCGAAGGTTCTTAGAAAAACACAGAATTCTTGTTGCTCCTGACAATACAAGTTTATAGTGTATGATGTAGTCTTTTTACAGTAATACATTTGCCCATCAAATTATGATCTACAGTGGATATTTTTAAGAAAATTACAGCCATATTACAGCCTTAGTTTGGACACAGCGTGACAGCATGTTCAGGGTAGAGGATATGTGGTCTACTGTATGTTGTTCTATGCTACATTACAAAAACATTATAACAGTGTGTTCAGTACACTGTACTTAAACAGCTACATGAAAACACAGTGCAGACCTGGACAGAATGCCATTACGGCTTCCCTCTCACTGTTATGTTGTTCCTCTGGGTCTGACACACCATGTGTGTGTGTGCGTATGCCCAGGGGGTGTGAGTGTTTGCTGGGGTGTTTTTGAGTGTGTGTGTGTGAGAGGGAGGAGAGATAATGGGGAAGAGAGGAAAAGAAAGGGAGAGAGAGAGAGAGAGATAGAGAAAGGGAGAGAGGAGATGTAGTGTGGGGTGATCTAGCCCATTAAGCTCCACTCACGTGCCCCATTAGCTCTGCATAGGCACACATCTGGATGCCGTATGACATTTCCATGATGGGTTTGTGAGGCTTTGTGTTGTAAAGGAACATAGGTTGTATTTGTAGGTCACTTTTTTACTGAGCAACTAAGCATAGCTCCACCTCTGTGGGAAGGAGATCAACTGTCAAAAGGAATGGCAGCTGGATTTAAAGCACTTTTGAGCACTTTCACTATTATGTTGCATGGGAAGGGACACATGTTGATGATCTGCTATTGTATGTGTCTCGTCATCAAAAGTCAAGTACATGTATTCAACATGGCTGAATACTCCCATATGCAGCTTTTATCCCTTTATATTACAGAATTGTCAGCTTATATGGTGGCCTTAATATTAGTATGCAGCTTTTAAACACTGTGGGGGTATACCACAAAGGTGGTAACTAACCCAGTGACTAACCCAGCTAAGTCAAAGTTGGAGTTGTAAACCTCCAAATATAAGAGTCATAGAGGTTTATTCTTCTATCAAAACAAAACTATGGGGCTATTCTATAAGAAGATTTACTACTTGCTCTGAGTTAACACACCCAGGTAAGTGATTAACCCTGCTTTGTGGAATACCCCTGTGTCTGTTTGTCCCGCCGATAGATTATCCATGTTTGACTCCTCTCTCTATAAGCCAAGTTGCACTGCCTGCTCAGGTGCTGTCCCTATTTATGTCTCGGTCGTAATGTCTACTGTACCTGCTAAAGCGCTGGTGTTTTAAAACAGCCTCCCATGCAGACCCCTGTATATCTGACAGGCTCTGCTGTCTGTCACGATTTTATGTCTCTTCCAAAAATAGCTTTTCCCTATCTGCCAGTTGTCTTGGGCCCCAGACTGTGACCAGACATTTCATGTCTTCGTCCCAACAAAAAGATTATATTTCCCCCATGACGTCAACACATGGCTCCCAAGGGGCTCTTGACAGAACAAAGCCATCAATCAGAAGAGTGTGTGCTCTTGCGCTTTGAAACAGGATTCTTCAGGGTGGGCAGGGGAGTTGAAAGAGAATGGGTGGAAAGAAGGATGACAATGAGGATTGAAGGGCGTGAGGGCTGGATTCAGAAAGGAGAATAATAGTGAATTTATTAAGCACAAAGGATTTCACATTAACAGGATTGTCACAGCTCAACCCAGAGGGAGTCAAAGATAGCCAGTGACTGAAAACCAAGGACATCTGTGTACCCTCTGTGCTATTCAGACCATCACCAGCTGTGGCAGCTACAGCTGTTTTTCTCTCTTTTTTATCTAGCCTAACCTAGCTGTCCAAGGTGATGTGCAATTGCATGTCTCTGTGAAGGCAGGTCTCTTGTGTTTGTCTGTCAACCTTTACGTCAACATGGCATCTCCACAAAGAAAGGCTGTTGCTCTTTGTTTAAAAAAAGAAAATGCCCAGACATCTGTCACAGTTATCACTAGGTCTGCCCAAGAGATGGGTGGACAACCTTACAAATGTGTGGCCATGTTACGTTCAGGCAAAGAATGAGGACTGTTGCTTGTCTCAGCTGTAAAACTTTATATATGCAGGCAACTTTCTGAAAGGATGTGTTGCCTGTTTTGTCTGTAAAGTTTATTACTGCTGTCCTTGAGGACAGGTACACACTCTACACACTCAAACAGTAGTTCCTAAGCAGATTTTTGGATTGTCCTATTACTGTACATGTCACACTTTCATTTCATTACATTACATTACACATTACATTACAGAGCAGCAGACGCTTTTATGCAAAGCGACTTACAAAAGGAGGACATAGTAGCTAACAGATGTGTAAAGAACATCGAAGGTACCTATGTAAAGAAATGGTTAGTAGAAATTAGTTTTGTTAGGAAGGAAAGCAGTCTCGGAAAAGAAGGATGTCCAGAGCTTTTTGAAGGTCGAGAGGGATATTGTGGCTCTTGTAGCGACTGGTAGGTTGTTCCACCACTGAGGAACAACAACCGAGAAAAGCTTGGAGTGGCCTCGCTTTGTCTTAGGAGAGGGTACAGCCAGGCGGTTCGTACTAGAGGATCGCAGCGCTCTGGACGGGATGTAAGCATTTAGTATGACGTTGAGATAGGTGGGGGCAGATCCTGAAGTGACTTTGTAGGCTATAGTCAAAACTTTGTGTTGAATTCTGGCAGCCACCGGGAGCCAGTGCAGGTTGATGAAAAGTGGAGTGACATGCGTCCTTTTGGGTTGATTGAAAACCAGTCGTGCTGCTGCATTCTGGACCATTTGCAATGGTTTGATTGCACAAGTAGGAAGGCCAACCAGGAGGGTGTTGCAATAGTCGAGGCGAGAGATGACCATAGCCTGTACCAGGAGCTGAGTAGCATATTGGGTCAGGTACGGTCTGATTTTTCTGTCCATATTCAGTCTGATATCATGGTGGATTGACTCCTGGGCTGGGATCACCAGGAGTTCAGTCTTAGACAGATTGAGCTGGAGGCGGTGTTCCTTCATCCATGCGGAGAGTGCGGAGAGACAGGCAGAGATGAGTGCGGAGGCCGTGGTGTCATCTGGGGAACGATAGGTGCAGCTGTGTATCATCAGCATAGCAATGATAGGAGAAGCCGTGTGAGCGGACAACACGGCCCAGCGAGGTGGTGTAGATGGCGAAGAGAAGGGGGCCCAGCACCGACCCTTGGGGCACCCCTGTGGAGATGGTGTGAGTTGATGACAGTTGTCCTTGCCATGACACTTCAAAGGAGCATCCAGTGAGGTAGGATTTAAACCAGGAGTGTGCTATCCTGTGATGCCTATGTTTGAGAGTGTAGTTAGCAGTATGCTGTGGTTGACTGTATCGAAGGCCACCGATAAGTCGAGTAGGATAAGTACTGATGATTGTCCTTCAGTTCTGGCTACTCTTAGGGCTTCTGTGATGGAAAGCAGTGCTGTTTCAGTGGAGTGGCCGCTTATAAAGCCAGACTGCTTCGGGTCAAGTAGGTGGTTCTGGGTGAGGAAATTAACAACCTGTTTAGAGACCGCCCTCTCGATGGGTTTTGAAAGGAAGGGAAGCAGTGAGACCGGCCGATAGTTCTCCACCTGGGTGGGGTTGAGTGTGGTCTTTTTGAGCAGTGGTGTGACCCTACCTTGTTTGAAGGTGGTTGGAACAATACCTGATGATAGCGAAGCATTCATCACGGATGTGATCAATGGGACTACTGTTGGGGCGATGGCTTGCAGCAGATTCGAGGGGACAGGGTCTAGTGGGCAGGTAGTAGGACGGCTGCCAGTGATGAGTTTGAAGACAATTTCACTTTCACTTGTTGTATATCGCCTGAGAACCTCATGTGTGTTTACCTTAAATCTATTATAGTTTAAGAAATGAAATGATTTATTGGGACAGATATTGCAAAGTAAAAAAGCACAATGGACCACATGGGAAAATGACTATTAAAGTTATAGGCTGTTCCAGTACATTAATCTTAATGTCTTTTGTAGAAAAATCTGACAAATTGCTTTGCCATATTTATGAATTGCTTTGGGGGAAGACAACCCAAACCGTTACTTTTTTAATCTGTTAAACACTGTTCATGTCTGCATTTTACTGCTTTTGTACTTTTAGGACAGCCTGCCGTGTTTATGAGTGGGGGCGAGATAGAATGTGTGCACCTCCCTGCAGAGATGATAATGGAACTTACTGAACCGTTTGGTGTGTGTGTGTGTGTGTGTGTGTGTGTGTGTGTGTGTGTGTGTGTGTGTGTGTGTGTGTGTGTGTTTTTATTTTATTTTATCGCACCTCTTCGCCAGATCCTGGCCAACATCATCATCTTCATCTGCGGCAACCTGGCGGGGGCCTATCACAAGCACCTGATGGAGCTGGCACTCAAGCAGACTTACCAGGACACCTGCAACTGCATCAAGTCTCCTATCAAGCTGGAGTTTGAGAAGCGCCAACAGGTCAGAATGAGCACACACACACACACACACACACACACACACACACACACACACACACACACACACACACACACACACACACACACACACACACACACACACACACACAGGGATTTGTCGTCACCCCTGTCCCTAAAGGCCAGATTTGCAAAGGGGCTTCTCACACCAGCTTGGCAATATTATGCTGCTCTTACGAATTTAACATTTTTGTTTGGCCCTGCACACTGGCTGTGCAGTGAATACCATAGGATTCTATCTATCTAATTCCATCTTTCCATCTAGGATTTCATCTGTGCAAGCTTGAGTATTCAATATAATGTACTTATTATATTATATATTATATATTATTTAGAATTCATGAATAGCAATAGTTCAGCGGCAGTGGTGGCCTAACAGTTAAGGTATTGGACCTGTGACCTCAGGATTGCAGGTTCGAATCTCGGGTTGCCAGTAGTGCCACTGAGGTACCCTGAGCATGGTACCGTCCCCACACACTGCTCTCCAGGTGCCATTGTCATGGCTGCCCCCTGCTCACATGGGTTAAATGCAGCAGTTGAACTTTGTTGTGTGCACTGTGTGCCGTATGGTCACAATGACTGTAATCGTTTGTAAATGTGACATCCTAGATTATTAAGGAAGTGATTGTATAATTACTAATGCAGTTAGTGACTATTCCTTTCAATAGCTGTTAGGACGTACACTACCCATTATAGAGTGTACATGTTACCTTGCACATTTGAAACATGTAACTTTCACTGTTGAAAGACATACTGCAATAGTCAGTGTAAGTAGTCATCATTTTATTTATACAGCACATTTAAAAAACAACAGAGTTGCCCCAAAGTGCTTTAAAGTAAGTAGATCAGCTTCCACATTTGTGTGCTGGTAATGTCAAGTTCACAAACACACATGTTTTTACACATGTAATCCTGTTCATTTAGTAGATCTGGTTGGTAAAGTGGTTGAGTATCCTAGGCCCGCTTTTACTGACTGTGATAGAGTGACCATCACTGGAGTTGTGGGTGTGCTTTGACTGCCATATCAACGAGCCTGGCTCTTTGGTGTTGTGGTCAGAGCACACATTTGGTACCCCGGAGACCTGGGTTCAAAGCCGGGTGGGTTGACTTCTCCTCCCCTCCGCTACAAATGCTGTCAGAAGTGGGACAGCTTGCCGCAACCACTGTGTGAGCCATATGAGGGACCCCCAGGTTAGGTTGACCCCGGTATGTGGGGCACCCTGGATGGGAGAAGTATGGTGGGAGATGCGTGAGGGACACCTGAGTGTGGGAAGTGGATGGCTGCGCCTCCTGAAGGGGAAGGTAGTGTGATGGAGTGACCATCACTGGAGTTGTGGGTGTGCTCTGACTGCTATACCAATGAGCCTGGGTCTTTCGTGTTGTGGTCAGAGCCCACTATGGTGACCCCGGTTCAAAGCTGGGTGGGGTGACTTCTCCTCCCCTTCGCTACACTGATGTTACATTGAATTTTGCGTTCAAGTCACTCTGGCCAATCTGCCTATTCTCAGCTGTTCTTTTACCTGAGAAATTGGGCACCAATGAAAATTGAATGGTACACATACTTAATCGGAATCAGTGCTCTGACTGGTTGTAGCTCTGTCTAGTAGTACACAGAGGCATTTGAAAGACGCCCTTTGATCCCACCTCTGAGAACTTCCTGTCTGTGGGAGGTTTGCTAGACCAAGCTCTGTCTACGGGCTTGGTTTGACAGCCAGGCTAGTTGTTAAGTGTAATGGGGCACGAAACCCTGTAAATGTCATGGCCAGTGCATGGTTTCGGACCGCAGGGGAATTAAGAGGGGACATTCAAGGCATTCAGAAGGGTTGTACATAGAGTTTAAATTGGGCTGGAGCCCTCCAGAGCTCCCTCTGCTAAAGTATTTACAGTAATACAATAGAGTGAGATATTGACCACTGAGAGTAAAGAAGGGCTCCCCCTCCTTACAAAAGCCAATTTAACCACTGGCTGTACATCACAGTAGACAACAGACAAGCGTTACAAAAGTGTTTAAGAATCCTTGTTGACCCAGGTCGATTCATGGATCTTGATAGCTGATACATTTTTGAGTGAACATCTCCCATGCAGACCCCTGTATATATATACACCTAATAACTCACAGACGTCCTGCACAATCTCTGTTGTGGCGGTATACTGCCAAACACTGTGGTGATGTTCCAACAAACTCACACACCTGGGTCTGGTTCAAAGGCGGGAATGCCAGGTTCAGAAAATAAAGGTCCTGCCACATATCTGTTTCAGCCAATTCCCTCATCCAGCAGATCCTACGTAGATGAGCTAATTAGAGAAATCACCTGTGTTGAGAGCACAGGCAAAAGGAATAGTTTGTGTGCCTCTGGTCTGAATGCAGAGGCAGGGCAATCAGTAGTCACTCGGCATCCTCTGCTGATGGCTTCTGGGCTAGTGGTTAAATCGTTAGGTGCAGTTCTGGTGTTGAGAACTTATGGTGGTTGCCAAGGTCATCTGGTCATCTACGACAGAGGTGAAGGATTAATTGTAGTGACCTGGTGATCCTGACAGGCAGGCAGTCCTCTGACCCCTATGCTTTATAAAACACACACACATACAAACACACACACACACAAGCCTAGGTGCGGTCATAGGTACACACAAGCTTGACATGACTCTTAACCAGTGATCATAAAATAATTGGATATTCGTATAGTTAGCAACAGAAGTCATTATTTTTAATGAGAGGATATGCTCTTAGTTTGACCCTGAGTGCACCATTGCTCTCGGTGCTGCTTCAAGCATCATTGCCATCAGCCAGGAGCCCCCGCTCACTCGCTCTCTCCTCACAACTAAATTAAATCAATTTAAAAACTCCTCAGAGTGGGCTGTTTGGAGCAGCAGGTAGCAATGTTTCACTTGGAGAGAAAATCGAATTTTTCCTCCCACCAACACCTCCCCTCCCATCAACCCCTCCCCTTCCATCCACGGCGCCGTCTAATGTGTCTCGATGAGATCCCCACACACTGATTTTTGAGCTGCCATTGCCCCCCCACCCCACCCCCACCCCCTGCAGCTACACTAGCAACCAATGGCACCGTAAGCACTATAGCGTATTCATTACAGGAGCTGAAACAGGCCCAGGCTGGCTGTCTTTGTGTGTGTGTGTGTGTGTGTGTGTGTGGCATCCCTGACTGAACTGACAGGTCATTACTCACCCCCCCTTACTAACAGCATGGGACCCCTCTCACCATGGGCACCGAATAAAATGAAAAATAAAATGAAATCTCATTCGGCCAATGGGCTGTCACCATACCACTACATTGTAATTATGCAAATGACTATCACTTCGTGTCACGCGAGTGTGTAGGATATTCCCGTGGCAGATTAATGCCGTCAACAATGTGCCATAATAAAGAGTATTTTCATACAGGGAAATTATAGCTTAGTATGATGTGGGAGGAAAATGATTAGCCTGTTCTGTATATATTCCACTTTGTGTGATGAGTGGGTTCATATGCTTGTTCATCTGATCTCAGTCTGGCTCAAACCAGAGTGGCATTGCTCAAGCGAAGCCCAAGGTCATAGATAAAGTTCCAACTCTGACAGAATACACACACACACACACACACACACCGATGTTATCACACACACGCACACACACACACACACACACACACACACACACACACACACACACACACACACACACACACACACACACACACACACAGGTGTTGCGAGACCCCAGGCAGTACAGTCAGGGGTGGGAAGCAGCCGACTGGTTGCCCTGGGCTTCCTACTCAGCTGCTTGGATTGGCCTTACACAGACCATGCCCAAAGACCATCTTTAGTCCTTTTGTAGTCCTTCTATTGCCCAAAATAGCTGCACTTGGCAACCATCTTGATGATGCCTTCAGGCAGCTGTTTCGAGTTAACATTACCAGGGCCATATGTAAATAAATGGAGAGAGACCAGTTTTTGCACTAACATTAAATATGATTGAAATCACCATGAAAGCCTGATTAAAATATCTGGAAATGTTTGCCGGTTAATTTGAACTGCATATGTGCAATGCTTCAGGACACATAAAGTGCAGCACAGCACAGCAGCCCTTTTGCAGAACCCAGCAGATCATAGGTTTTGGCAGCAGAAGAGATGGAACATGGGCAAACAGCCACCATTTTGGAAATACGAAGTTTCCCCATACATTTCTATAAACGATTCCTTATAGGCTTTCTCCTCCCACTAAAACGTCTCTGCCAAACCCCTAAAACATTTATAAATCATCAGGTGGAGCCAGATAGGTTCAGTTTTTTGGCATGTCTGGGTGAAAGCCTGGCCTAATTCCTGTCTGGAGCTTTGTGATATACGTAGCTCCTGTAAGGAGTTTATTAAAAGTGTCTGTCTTCAGAACGGTGTATTAAAACCTTTAGCCGTCTCCTGTAGTTGTCTCTAGTTAGTTGTCATTGTCTCAGCTTCCACATAAAGGAGATAAAACAACTAATAAAAGATGCCCAACAGTCTCAAAAACTTTTAATTAAGATTATGATTCAGTGACTATTTCAAGATAATGGATATGGATGGTTTATGTTTATGGATATTCAGTACAAAACAAAAACTGCACGATAATACTTCTGCATGTAGTATATTTGGAGGAAAA
The DNA here is from genome assembly GCA_027475355.1 of Coilia nasus. Lineage (NCBI taxonomy): Eukaryota > Metazoa > Chordata > Actinopteri > Clupeiformes > Engraulidae > Coilia > Coilia nasus. The sequence continues at coordinate 28,613,434 of CM050218.1, read as the reverse complement.
CATAGGATTTTTGGAAGAGAACAGAGGGGGGGTTGCATTATTAGCTGTCTGCTCACCTTTTCTACCTCTTTCCTTCCTGGTAGTCATCTCCCCAACTGCATTCTACGCACTTTACTTCCCACTCCCCATGCACAGTCTAGACTCACAATCAACAGTTTCACTGCAGGTGTTACTACCCAGTATGTCTATGCATGTGACAAATAAATATCCTTGTTTCCTTCCTTCATTACATACCATTCTCTGCCTTGAGATCTCATCCCAGGAAGTTTAACTGCTCAGATCTGCTGTGCTCTGATCATGTGACCACAACGACTGTCACTCTAATTCATGTGACCCTTTTGTCATGGCATAAGGGGTGTGGTCTACAGCTCCACCACCAGTGATCCAGAGATATAGCTCCTGTTTCCCCATCATTGGGCCAGAACTAAAGAAGCCTTTTGGCTGAAAGGTGAAATGTCTTCGAGCTCCAAAAAGAAGTCCAGTTGCTTACATGTCCTTTGACTACCATTACCTGGGTGAATGAGAATCTACACACACATTTGGAAGAAAACTTTCATTATGCACATTATACCCTCCATAAGCTGTAAAATGACTGCCATTTCCTTCACTTATGCAGATTGGCCATATAAAATGTATACATTTTATGTTAATTTCCCGCAATATCAACACTTCCGTACTGTTATTGTTCCTGAGATATCCATAAGGCAGTGCCATAAATCATATGGATGGATACATATAGTAATGAAAACAGAACAGGTAACCACTTTTCCAGTGGGTTTTACTTTTGATGATATCTTATACCAGAGCTCCCCTCTCTTGCCTGTACAGTAAATGTCTGCACTGGTTGTGTGTGTCTCCCCCCCCCCCCCCCCCCCCCCCCCAACCCCCGCCCTCCAGGAGCGCCTGCTCTTGTCCCTGCTCCCAGCTCACATCGCCAGGGTGATGAAGGCGGAGATCATCCAGAGGCTGCAGGGCCCCAACTTCGGACAGGTGGAGAACACCAACAACTTCCACAACCTGTACGTGCAGAGGCACATCAACGTCAGGTGAGTGTCGCCCTAGCAACGCCTCACTCTGCCAATGTCTCCACTGCTGCCATTGTGAACACTGTTGTATTCTGTAGTGTTTAGCTGACACAATGTACAATATATCAGTTTGCCTTTATTAAATTCAGCTGTTCGACTGGAACAACACAACTTAGGGATTCATATTAGAAAACAAAAGGTGCAATAAAGAATGACAGACAGACAGACAGACAGACAGACACAGACAGACAGACAGACAGACAGACAGACAGACAGACAGACAGACAGACAGATAGATAGATAGATAGATAGATAGATAGATAGATAGATAGATAGATAGATAGATAGATAGATAGATAGATAGATAGATAGATAGATAGATAGATAGATAGATAGATAGATAGATAGATAGACATTAACTGATCAATCCATACATTAAGTACAATATCTTGTTGACAACACCTTTAAGCATTTATTTATGTCAGGTTTAAACACAGACACCGTAAGAACTTTTATAGATGCACTTGACCAATATTCATACCCAGGAGTGTGTTTCAGCATTAAATTGTTTTTCTTTCCAACAATGTTTTGTTTTTTTCTATTATGTATTATTGATTTCTATGTAGCACATGCCTTTCTGCATTACATTGTTAAAATAGGGTTTCCTTTCTTCTCTTCGAGGGTTTCCATATTAAGCCTGAAATCATACGAAACCACCTTGGGAGAAATAGATGATCGAAGGGTAAATACATGTAGATGAAACATATCAGGAGGTCGCGTGTTTGACAGGATGATGCATCGCTGAATAACACAGAGTGGCCTGTGTGTGTGTGTGTGTGTGTGTGTGTGTGTGTGTTACCACAGCTTGGCATTTCGGTCAGTTCTTAGTCTCAATATTCCTGCCTCATTTTGATGGCGAGATTGACAGAGGGCTGGAGGCGAGGGGGGGAGGGAACACCTGAATCTTTAATGGAGGACACAAATGCACAGACAGAAAGAAGAGAAAGAGAGAGAACTAGACAGACAGACAGGTGCATGCTAATGTGATGGCTGTATTCTGTACTTTGGACCCCATTTCTCCTTCATTAACTCTGGTTCTTTTCTGTTCTTTCTTGAGCTCAGTTTTGTGTATATGGCACTGAATGCATCACTTTCACATTGCCGTTATTCATAAAGAGCTGGGGACAGTCACAGTGCTAGTGGTGACTAACAAGACGCGACTCATTAAAAACAACCATCTGCTATCACTCCCCCTCAGTAATGGATTGGGAAGATAAAAAGACGGCCCTCTATTAGTTTCTAATATTAATAATCTGATAGCTTTGGCCTATTATTTTTTGACATGATGAATTCTTAATGTAATGTCAAAAGGATGTACTTCACTGACATTATCAGTGTGTCTTTCTGTGAGTTTGATGCATGTGCACATGTATGTATGTATGTATGTACGTGTTCGTGTGTTTGTGTGCACGTATACTTATGTACGTATACTCTTGTGTGTGTGCTTGTGTGTGCTTGTGTGTGATTTCACAGCATTCTTTATGCCGACATTGTGGGCTTCACGCGCCTGGCCAGTGACTGCTCCCCTGGAGAGCTGGTGCACATGCTGAATGAACTGTTTGGGAAATTTGACCAGATCGCCAAGGTATGCACTGCCCAAGTGAGCAACGTCTGCTGCATGGTTTCTCTGTGTGTGTGTGTGTGTGTGTGTGTGTGTGTGTGTGTGTGTGTGTGTGTGTGTGTGTGTGTGTGTGTGTGCGTGTGTGTGTCTGTGTGTATGAGGGGTGTGTACCCTCTACTATTTCTCATTCATTCCTTCTGTGTGTGTGTGTGTGTGTGTGTGTGTGTGTGTGTGTGTGTGTGTGTGTGTGTGTATTGTATAAGGTTTCTGTGTGTGTGTGTGTGTATTCTATAAAGTGTCTGTGTGTGTGTGTGTGTGTGTGTGTGTGTGTGTGCGTGTGTGTGTGTGCGTGTGTGTGTGTGTGTGTGTAGGATATGCTGCAAAGTTTCTCTCTGTCTCCGTGTTTCTTATCTGTATGCTGTGTGCCTATGTGGAGATGGATGTATTGGTCACTCACAGCTTCAAGATCTATGATAAATGCAAATAGTACATGCACACACCCGCATAGAAACGTAGCAGCTTCAGCTCCAAAAGACGGGTGGAAATACGTGATGCAGATCAAACACATGAAAATATATATATATATTTATTTAGCTTTCACATAAGAAATTGCCTCAGTCGCTGCTAAAGCATTTGTTACAATAAGGGCGTGCATCAAGTAGCCTACTTAAAGAGCCTCAGGGTGAAGACTGGTAAGCACAGGGAATAAATCCTCCTGACGTGGTGCTTTCTATTTGCCAGTATTTTAGGGCAGGCACACAATAAAGAGGGCTGGTGGTTTATGCTTGGGGTGGTGTGGGAAAACTGAATAAAGATTTTATAGCACACCTTTATTTAATGGGAAGCCGTTGCAGAAGCACTTGTTATTAGCCTCCAGTTCAAGGATTCCTAGAGCCTAGCAGATAACTTTTGTTTCCCATGTTAATTCCTTCACCTTGCCACTGGCTGGCTGTGATACAACTTAGCAAGCACTTTACTGTGAACATCAAATGCTTAAAGTGTTAAATTAATACAATCACACTCTTGTGTTTTTTTTTTTTATTCGGTCAGGTTAAAGTGTGCTTCCGACTAGATAATTTACAGCTTCAGTGAGTCATCAGAGTCCCTGGGGCACTTTTGTTTTCTTTTTCAGTCCTTCTGTTGCCAGCTTGAATATCAGTACACTTAACATGTCAAAATACATTCATACAGTTTAAGCATATCAGTACACTTTACATGTCAAAATACATTCATAAAGTTTAAGCATGTATAAGCTGAGGTTCATATTTCAGTTTTAGCTTCTACTACCAACATTCTTATTATATTCCTAATCATTGCACTGCAGTGAGGTTTGCACTAAGCATCAGCTGAACTTGTTTATTTGTTAATGTACAGTCATTTACAATGGTTTGAAATTTATTATATATATTAAAATAAATAGTTATACATATAAAATATATTGTATTGTGTGTAGCCATTTTCATGTACATTTTTGATAAGGCTTGTCCAACAGACAGCTGATACAGTAGGTGTGTTATGTTTTGTTTTTATATTATTTCAGGAGAATGGCTGTATGAGGATTAAAATCCTCGGGGACTGTTACTACTGTGTGTCTGGACTGCCGGAGTCGCTGCCTGATCATGCCAAGAACTGTGTAAAGATGGGACTCGACATGTGTGAGGCTATCAAGTAAGTGCCTCTTGTGTGTGCTGAGCAGATAATGCTTTACTTGAAAACATTCTTCAATCTATCGTATAACATACAGCTTCATTTGTGGAACAATCTATATAGAACAAGACCTGTACATATCATTCTTTGCATGTACATACATTAACTGTATATTACAAGCAGTGCCACAATTACGCAACAATCATAGCAAGCATGACATAAATGGCATGGACATATTATATAGTAATTATATATTATGTAAGGGATAATGGACGACACGGTGTTCGCATATCAGAAAGTTAATGCACGTTCGAGGTGGTAATGCGGCCACAACGTGAAGCGGAGTCGCCTCGAAGTGTATTAACTTTCTGATATCCGAACACCATGAAGTCCATTATCCCGCTTATACCATGATTACCACACTTGTCTGATGTTAATTTCAGGTAATCCTTTCCACGTTTTAATCAGCAAAACAAACTTATTTGTAGAACTACTTCCATTCACCACAAGATGTGTCTTTTCATAACTTACTGGACAAACTGCCGTTGCTAATTCCTAACTCGAGGTTGCTATGGCCAATACCCAGTTGTTAATTCCATGACTTTGGTTGTCAAGCTAGCTATTCCAAAATTCTGTTAAGGCCTTGCTTAGCAAAATCACGCTAGTAGAGAGTCCTAATGCAGCCTGACAGCACTAAAAGACGATCTCAAAGGCATATAACATATTACAAATCTGTGTTCTTTCATCTGCTCGTCATTTGCTAAAGCTGTCACATCTTTACTGTTTATTTACAGTTCAACACGAACTTGGCGTATTGATACATAAACGTGATACGGTCGGAAAGAACGGACTACTTCATAGGTGTGCGTATATAGAAAGTTAATAACCGTTCTAAAGGACGCATCACAATGTGAAATTAAAGGAAGCCGTGGTATAAATTATATTATATTATATTATAAAACATATTATATTATATTATATTATATTATATTATATTATATTATATTATATTACATTATATTATATTATGTTATGTTATGTTATATTATGTTATATTATATTATTGAGCAGGAATATTCCAGAAAGCCAAGTACAACAACTTCTACTGAATCAGATCAGCAATGGCAGTATGAGGCTTTGGATGAGAGAATAAGCTCGTCCCTGTGGTCCAGAGAGTCTTTGTGGCGTTGCCTGGAGATCGGCTGTCGTAATTAACAATGTGCTCAGGGGGCCGTCGTGACCGGTGCTATTGTGGCACTCTGAGACCAACCATATTTCCCCATTAAGGGAACACTTCTGTTTCAGATTTGTGTTGCCATAGTGATGCAAGGCAAAGTTCTGTCATTGGGCTTGGACACTGCAAAACTCTGAAGGGTAGAAGAAAAGCAGAGGTTGATCAAGACCTTAGGTGAATTTAGGAAGCTGAGCAATTTTATCACTCTGTTGTGGGGATTTTCACATTTGCTAAATTATAAGAAACCCAGATGAGATTTAAAGGCTCAGTCCTATTTGGACATTATTTGTGGTTTTCCTCTGTTTTCTTTCTTTTTTACTTATTATGCAATATGGGTTGCAGTCAGTATATGCAAAGTGCTATACATATTAACCTTTTAAGAAGCACCCCCTATATAACTTTGTTGTTACTAGAATGGCAATGATCAAGCTGTAAGGTGTTACTAAAGACTCTCTGTAATGTCGTAGTAATGTTGTAGTTACGTTTTTTTGTTCATTCAATGCAAGTCATTCCACCGGCGGTACGGTGAGCGCTAAAGGGCTACGGCGATAATGATGATTATTGTGATGATGATGATTATTGTGATGATGATGATTATTGAGTAATTATTTCAGACATATACTGCCATATCTGAGGAGATTTGTGGGAAAATGTGGCAGCATGTGTGAACTCAAAGGGGCGGGTGAGGGATTAGGGGTGACTCAGCAGTGTGGAGAAATCTCTGGTCCTCTGCCAGGCAGCAATGCACTGACAATGCAAATGGGAGTTGCTGTGTTGTTGTTTGTAAATGCTTTCACACCACCACCAACAACAGCAGCAGCAGCAGCAGCAGCAACAGCAACAAAAGCACTCTGAATCAGCGGATCTCACTGCACTCCCTCCTGAATTCCTTTCAAGATCAGCTCCTCACTTAATTCTTCAACCACCAACACAATTTCACCATACATTTCTCAAGATGGTTTAATAAAATGTAAGTGGCCTTTGTTGTTGTTGAAAAATTGCCTTCCCACTGCAGCATGTCCTCAGAGGTGAGCTCAGGCCTCTGTTGGAGCAGACCACTGACGTGGTGCCAGCGGCCCCTCATTGTTTAGTGGCGCTTAGTGGCGCTGTCATGTGGAGTTACCGTCACAGTCAGAGATTCACTGCAGGGGACAGGAGGGGATGGATGCCCTTGTGCTGCACCAGAGGTCTGCAGAGGTCTGGTGTGGTGTACATACTAAAGGCAACTCTGAAACAGCAGCACCCAGCAACATCCTCCAGAGCTAGCGTGGCAGGAACACTGCTGGGCTGGAATACAAATATTGCAATATTGCTGCTGTTGGGGAAAAAAACTTTTTTTTTTCATTAAACAGCCCTATAAGTCAGTTTTCATGTCAGCTTGTGACATTTAGAAATGTTTAACATTCAAACACATAGTAATGTGCCAAGATATAATACCAACTTTGACAACATAATGCTCAATTGTTTAGAAATTACATGTTTTTGCAACATTTTGCAACAATTGTGAGATTTCCACCCAACAGTGTCAATATACCAGTGTTACATACGAATAGACAGAAGGCTTGAGTTGCACAGGGTGGTGTGTCTGATTCTGAGGGAATAGTGATCTAGCTGAGAAGCAGGCTTGAGTTGCACAGGGTGGTGTGTCTGATTCTGAGGGAATAGTGATATAGCTGAGAAGCTTGTTATCTGTTACCCAGCTCTGTGAGTCGGCTTTGTTTCCCTGTCAGCTCTAATCACAGGTGTTGCCAGGCACTGAATGTGAATGGCACAGGTATTCGATCAGCCTGCCTCATTAGACTGAAATTGTCTCATTAGGGCTGAGATTGTTCTGGAAGACAGGACTACTCACTTGGGAGTAGCGCATTGGTTGCCAGCGCTGAGGCACTGAACGACGTGTTTGGAAAGCTGAATGAGCATAGCTGCAGCACAGAGGAACATTCTCTTAAGTGTATCCTACATAATTGATGGTTATATTTTTCCCTGCCAGACATCCATTAAAAACCGCTGTCTACTTACTTTTTGGCAGCCACGACATGCTGCGGAGTTTGCTCCATGCATAATGTGATGTGTGGCATTTTGCCGATGCTGGGGGGTTGCGACCCTGGAACAGGAGAATTACCAGAATTAGTGCAGACACTGACAGCCTGCACAGTGAAACCTGTCTCCCTCAAAGGGAAGGTGAAATAGTGAACCTAAAAAGGTACTGCTGTTTTTTCCCCTTAGCTTCATGTCCTCATGACACCCCAGCGGGAATGTGGCAGCATGTTCATTTGTATAACATGATTAGTTTGATCCTGCCATTGCAGTACCAGGGCATTGCAGTCATTTCCTCCATATGTTTTTTCCAGTTTTACTATGACGTACCTGCATGTCTAATGTATTTATTGTATTGTATTGTATATTGTATTATATGTATACTACTACATGTTTATATGTGGGGTGTATAGAAGCTAACATCTACCGGAGTCAAATTCCTTCTATATGTAAGTGTACTTGACCAATAAAAATGATTCTGATTCTGATGACCTCCATGGGTCGAGTAAAGACCTAATAACCCACTAACAAGGTGCTAGTGGAAGCTCTGGTGGCATGGGCTGGAATTACTGTTGTTGAAAATGGCATAAATAAAGAATAAACTTAAAGGTTAAAGCAACACTATGTAGTTTTTTCAACCTTAAAGTAATGTTTCCAAAGTGGTTTATCAACTTTAACAGGGTGACAGGCACTTCTGAATTTGCCACCCTCCAGCTATAACCGCACTAAGTAAGTTTGGAGGAGCAGAGCATCTCTCTGTAGTTTGAATGACAGACAATTCTGCTTCCAACCTTTAGGGCGACCAAAGACGAAAACTAAAGTGTTGCTTTAAGTGATGTTATCCAATAGGACAGCCTAGGCTGTACTTCTTCTAAGGGATGTCTACATCTGCAGTGCATTCAGCATGTGCCTGTGTGTGCCATTGAATTCACAATCTGTTTTTTCTTTCTGACAGGAAGGTAAGGGATGCTACGGGGGTGGACATTAACATGCGCGTGGGTGTTCACTCAGGAAACGTCCTCTGTGGAGTCATTGGTCTGCAAAAATGGCAGTACGATGTCTGGTCACATGATGTGACGTTAGCCAATCACATGGAGGCTGGAGGAGTACCTGGGTAAACATCTCTATTTTGTTTTTTGACAACTATTGTATTTGCATGCTCAGTGGAGGAACGCATTATACTACACATATACTTCATATTTAGTGTTGGTCATTGTATTGGAAAAACCCAGCAAGACAACAAGATAACTTTGTTCAAGCTTTGTTCTGCACTAAATAATCTATACAGTGCAAACATCATATTAACCCCTTAAATCTGTCCCATTTCTGGAGACACCCTCTGGTTGGTCATGTAATACTGCCCCAGTTTGACATGTAATACTTTTAGATTCATAGTAATTGTCATTACACATGTATAAATGCAGGGTAACAAAATGTGGTTTATCTAATCAGAAGTGCAAGGAGCAGCAAGTGCCATATATACACTATATACAATATAGAGCAGTATACAGCCATACTGTCCCACTGTGACCAGGCGTGTCCACATCACGTCCATCACCCTGGAGCACCTGAACGGGGCGTACAAGGTGGAACCAGGAGACGGGCAGGAGAGAGACCCATATCTGAAGGAGCACGGCATCATCACTTATCTCGTCATCAACCCCAAGGTACAGACCGCTCTCAAGGCAAAGAAATTACAGTACTGTTTTTATATAGGAACTTAACTTTTCACATAGTAGTTACAGTGGTAATAAGTTAATACAGTAGTGTAGCGTTTTTGCCACTAGTCTGGAGTACAGGAAGTAGGTTATAAATCATTAATTATCAGTGTATAACACCACGTTGACATACTGTTGTCACATAACTTGTTCCAAATTACATTCTAAGTGACAGTGTGGTGAAAATCTAGCAAGGGTACAAGCGAACTATGATAAGATGGAATAGGTCTACTTGTGGTAAACTGATTAAACATTTGAGATGAAATAAATAATAAATACATATGATTTGATACCTATCTTTAATATGGATACTGGCTGACTGGCTGTTAGTTATTGAAATTAAGAATGGTAACTATTTATTTGGAACTGCAGGTATTCACCATGACTTGCGGAGAAAACTGATTTAGTTTTTGTCTGACCTGTAAAGCAATATTTGACCAGTCAAATATGAAATGCTATGCAGAAACACTTAAAACTTGCCTGTTGAATAAGACATTAGTCTGCTGGGTGTGTGTGGGTGTGTGTGTGTGTGTGTATGTGTGTGTTTATGTTTGTGTTTGTGTGTGTGGATATCCCAATAATTAAAGGGCAACTAAAGTTGATGGAAGAGGGTGTATTAACATCGAGCAACATTTGTCAATATTTGGGGTGTTTTTGAATCAAATTGTCCCTGACTGCCTTAGGTTTTGATCCCACAGCTGTTTACAAACCGCTGCAGAGTCTGAAAAGTGCACATACTCAACTTTTCTTCAGTCAGATTTTCACAAATCAACTCAAAATAGGCTAATTTGACAGATGGAGAACCGGCATATGAGGCAAAGCTTTTTAGCACAGTAACATCAAATTCTAATGTTTAAGCACATTTAAATAATGAACTGAAGGTAATGCAACAAGAAGCAAGTGCTGGCTAACAAAGGAGTGTTTGTTAGAACAAACCTTAGGTCTAGGCAACACATGAATAAGGCCAAAATAAAGGCAGTGCTTTGTCAGCTCAAGGTGGACTTACAGAGATATTCGTAACACTCATTATTCATCCCTTAATCCCATACACAGCAGTGACCAAAATGCAGCAATGGCAAGCCAGAAAAAATGATGTTTATTTATTTATTTATTTATTTTATCAGCCAGAGAGACGGAGTCCCCAGCACCACTACAGGTCCCGGCCCGCCCTGGAGGGGGCGAAGATGCGGGCGTCGGTGCGGATGACCCGCTACCTGGAGTCCTGGGGCGCTGCCAAGCCCTTCGCCAACCTCCACCACCGGGACAGCATGACCAATGAGAATGGCAAGATCAACACTGCCGTAAGTGTCAGCATGATTTCCCTTTACCTGATTTGGCAACAGCTTGCTAAGGATAATGTGAGAATAATCGATTAAATTATACCAATGCTGTTTGTTTATAAACTGTTTCATTAACCAGCAGTATTCTAACGTTAGTTATGGCAAATGCATACACACATACCTGGTGCAAGGCACAAGGTCGCACAATAAAAAACAAAGACAGACAATGAATCCCATTGTTGTGGATGTTGTGTAGAACTATGTAGTGTATATCCCTATATGTAGTATTAACCCTGCTGTACTATACTAGTAAGTATTTATTTAATGGAGACTGGTCCCAGAGCTTCACAGAGGTCCACAGAGGACTGTGATATGGTTGGGGTCAGGAAGCCTACAATTTCTAGTGGTGCCCCTGCTTGGCATGTGACCCAAATGTATTATTCTGCCCTGGCAAAACACTGTCCTAGAACCCATAGTGAAGCTCATCCTGGATCAAGTGGGCTGTGGTCCGGCACATAGCCTCTGTGGTGCTGGCCCTCCGGACGCTGATTTCACAAGTGTTTTTTCCATCAGGGCATGTTTGCCATGCCATCCTCTGATGCCTCTGAAGACAACTCTATGCTTTCGTTTCATGATCAAAAGCCCCCAAAAAGGCTTTTTATTTGGCAGCACACAACCTTGTGTAGCCAGTGCAAGTTTGCTATTCGGTTTCATCCTCTGCCTGTCTGTCTGTCTGTCTGTCTGTCTGTCTGTCTGTCTGTCTGTCTGTCTGTCTGTCTGTCTGTCTGTCTGTCTGTCTGTCTGTCTGTCTGTCTTCTCTCCCTCCATCCAGGATGTGCCAATGGGACAATACCATTTCCGCAGGCGAACAGAGAGGTATGGATATTCATGAGCTTCCCCCATCTGCCTGTCAGTCAGAAACTGTAACTTTTTGCTGCCTATACCACTCATCCCTGCTTCTGGACATAACCTGCCATCTTAGAGTACAGCCTGAAGTACAGTGTGGTGTGTGTGTGTGTCTGTGTTTGTGGGTCATTGTGTGTGTGTGTGTGTGTGTGTGTGTGTGTGTGTGTGTGTGTGTGTGTGTGTGTGTGTGTCCTACTCCAGCCGGTTCTAAATGTTCTTCCTTAAAACAGAGAACAACCCTGAGGCCAAAACTGTATCCACTAGCAAAATTGCATCCACAATTGCTGCTGTTGGTGTGTGTGTGTGTGTGTGTGTGTGTGTGTGTGTGTGTGTGTGTGTGTGTGTGTGTGTGTGTGTGTGTTTATGTGTTTATGTGTGTGTGTTTGTGCGTTTGTTTGTGTGTGTGTGTGTGTGTGTGTGTGTGTGTGTGTGTGTGTGTGTGTGCATGGATTGTCTATGTACATGAGGCACAAAGATCCAACTGTCAACAACCTTTGCCTTTGCCAACAACCAACCTTTTACACACATCAGCGTAAAAGATAAAGCCCCTTATTTAGGCCTATTATGCTTCTGAGGACATCCTTCATCAGAGTTGCCATGGTGTTTTGCTATTAATAATGCTGGAGACTATATTGTTGATATGTTGCTGTGGACAGTATAGAACATATATCTGCCAAAATGTAATTTGAAATGCTTACAGTGCACGGAGACAGCATTCAGATGTACTTTCTTTTTCTTTTAGAACAAAGTCACAGAAGAGGCGCTTTGAAGAGGAGTTTAACGAGCGAATGATTCGCACATTCGATGGAATCAATTCACAGAAGTAAGCTCTGTTTCTCCCATGTCATCATTTAGGTGTAGGCATCAGTGAAGGCAGTCCAGCCAAATAGCTATTTAATAAATAACAAGTCAGTCAGTGTTGTTGTAAGAACACTCATAGATTGAAAAAGACAATTTTTCCTTTTTTCCAGGCAGTGGCTGAAATCTGAGGACATTCAGCGAATATCTTTATTTTTCCACAATAAAACACTGGAAAAAGAGGTATGTCACTATGCTTAGGAATCCCTTTGAAAATATCAGCAACATTCACTGCTTCGGAGCCTCTCCATGGCTGCATTTGCGGGTTTTTAGTATGTGTATGGTTATGAAGTCAAAATTCAATTATTAGTTATTGCAGGTTTTTAAACAAACATTTATATTTATGGTTGTTTCTAAATATTCATATAATCATAACATCCAATTATTCAACATATTCAAACAATCAAAGCAATAGAATATCAGTGACAGCAAAAACAACACTAATATACGTAGCTATACACTGTACTCATTACGGACTCTTGAGCATTTTTTTTATTTGAATAATGCAGAATGCTCTTTCTGTATAAACTGTAATGCATAAGATGCCATTGCAGCAGCAGGGAGTGCAGCTCAAGGTTATTTGTTATATGCTGTATGTTGTGTTGTATATTTGTCCCTCACAGTACAGAGCAACCACTCTGCCTGCGTTCAAGTACTATGTGACCTGTGCCTGCTTGATATTCTTCTGCATCTTCATAGTCCAGATCCTGGTCTTGCCAAAGTAAGTGGGTTTACTACTTTATATTTCCTATTCTATTCTATTCTATTCTATTCTATTCTATTCTATTCTATTCTATTCTATTCTATTCTATTCTATTCTATTCTATTTTGTTCTGTTCTGTTCTACTCTATTCTATTCTGTTCTGTTCTGGTCTTCTTCTCTATGTAAATGTTATGGCATGGTATGAGCAAACTGAAATGGCATTTGTTAGAGCTGTGGGGTCAAGGCTGAGACACTAACGAGTGCTATTGCATGGGTTCGGTGGCCAGAGGGGAAGTGAGTACTTCACCTGCATTAAAAGTCCCTTTAATAGGCGGACATGCTGGTAGCTATAATGGGTAAATAGAACATGCACATAGGTGAGTTATTACTACAGAACAGGCCTTTCATGAGGAAGTCCTTCAGACCTGAAGTGCCCTTTTCTTACTGTGCCTGTTGTGCTTGGAGTACAGAACAGCTATTGATGTCCATATCAGTCAGATCTTATTTGGTCAGTCTCTCTCTCTCTCTCTCTCTCTCTCTCTCTCTCTCTCTCTCTCTCTCTCTCTCCCTCTCTCCCTCCAAGTTGAAGATGATGGATGGAAGTGGTATTTAAAGTGTGTGTTAGATAGAAAGGGTTGAGGCCCTTTTTATGAACATAATGGTGTACCTCTTTTTAGTTAGAGGCTGTGATGCATTAGGCATTTTAGTGGTATAATTATGTGGAAATAAGACTCTCCCGGTTTGTCTTTCTCTCTCTCTCTCTCCCGCTCTCTCTCACCATCTCTATTTCTCTCACTCTCTCCATTTGGCAGGACCGCTCCTCTTGGGGTGTCGTTTGGCATGGCCTTTCTGCTCCTGTCTTTCATTCTGGTCGTCTGCTTCACGGGCCATTTCATGGTAAGAGTCCTCATTATGCCCGTTACACTAGTCACACAGCCATTAGAAGGCCTGTGCACCGCAGAGTGACAGACTGAAGGCTACATGCTATTGACATCTCACTGAGCTAAGGAGGGAAAGCTAAATAACAAATGTGCACAGATGTTTATCATGTCTCACTCCTTCTCTTTCACTTCTGTTTACTCGCTCCCCTTTCCTTTATTTCATCTGTCTCCCGCTCTCGGTCTGATTTTCTCTTCCACTCAATTTAATTCAGTTCAATAGAGTTTTATTGGCATGCCAAAAATATACATTGCATTGCCAAAGCATTTCTACTTGCACAAAGAATAAGTAGTGTGTGCACAACACGATAAACAAGAACAGAATAGTATTCATACTCTCATCCCTTCTCTCTGTATCTCTCTCCTTCTCTCTCTCCCCTTTTCCATCTGTTTGTTTCCTTCTCGTTCTCTCTTATCCCTCTCCTATTCCTCTCTCTTGCCCTCCTTTCCCCTCTCTCTCTTCCCCTCTCATTCTCTCTCTCTCTCCTTTTCTCTGTCTCCTTCTCCGTCTGTCTGTCTGTCTGTCTCTCCTTCTCTCTCTCTTGCCCCTCTCCTATTCCTCTCTCTATCCCCGCTTTCCCCCCTCTCACCTCCCCTCTCATTCTCTTCCTCTCTTTCTTTCTGTGTCATCCCTCTCCTCTTTTTACCCCTCTTTCTCTCTCTCTCTCTCTCTCTCTCTCTCTCTCAGCACTGCAGTAAAACCTCCTCGTCCTCCTGGCTCTGGCTCTTGCGCTCGTCCGGAGTCATTGCCAACAAGCCCTGGCCCCGAATCACCCTCACCATGGCAACCACTGCCCTCATCCTGGTCATGGCTGTCTTCAACATGGTATGTGGGGGCGGAGCCACAACAGATGGGCCTCGCTGTGATTGGCTGGAGGCTCATCCATGCATGCTTTCCTTTTCCTGCGCTGCATATGTCAATATTTTGTAAACAACGGCCAACCTCACAGCTGATCCGACTGACAACACTCAACATGATATATATATATATTTATTTATTTATTTTTTTGTATTTTTTAAGCAGTTTTGGGGGGCTTTTTCACCCTTTTAATGATAGGACAACTTAAAAGAGAGAGACAGGAAAAAAGTGTGTGAGAGAGAGAGGTAGGATTGGGAAATGACCTCAGGATTAACCTGAATTCAACCCGGGTACCTGGACATATGGTACAGCCACCCGTGGCGCATAGATGTAGCCACAGGTGGGCTGGGGTGGGCCTGTGCCCACCCAATTGTCAATCAGGCCCACCCAATCAGAAGGCTCTTTTGGGTTGATTGACTATTTAAGTAATAAGAGTAACCTATGTGTTTTGAGCTAGGCCCACCTGATTTTATGATTTCTGGCTACACCCCTGCCTTGGCCAGCTTTGCCTCATTAGCCCCAAAACATCCCATTTGCTGTGGTGGCTTTGGGTGACACGGCTTTGGGTTTACTGTTCTTTTGTGATGAATAGCCCGAAGTGTAAGAGGAAGGATCTGTCAGAGGTTTGCATCAGCAACTTCTAATTAGACCTGCACACCGAGACAAACAATGCGCCCGTCCCTGATTGCTTTTCCATTGTAGAAGTTAAGTGAGTTTCCAGACCGACTCTTTGCGGTGGGGTTTAGACGGGGGTGTGTGTATTTCCGGAGTATGTGTATGTTTGGTGTGTGTGTGTGTGTGTGTGTGTGTGTGTGTGTGTGTGTGTGTGTGTGTGTGTTTGCTTGGGCATGCTGCAGTGTTTACTATGCGTTCCATGCTGAGAGAAGTCCACTCTCTCCAGGCTGCGAGAGCAAACACACACCATCTGCCCTCGTGTCCTCTTCGCCAGTCAAACCTCATTATGCAGAACTGCCAGGAAGACTGCACACATCATACTATTCATTTCATATATTCAGTTATTGACCATGTAATATTTAAAAGGTGAAATTAGCTCTACCTGATTCATCAGTAGCCTATATTTCAGTATAATTCAATTGACCCATCAGGTTAGTTTATAAAATTATCCAAGCAAATATAAAAAAATCATAAGGGCTTTTCATTTTTTTCTCTCTAAAAACCTTTAATGCAATGGGCTGTTGGCAAACAAGTTCCTGAGTTCATTAACATACATAATTTAAACTTTTGCCACAAAGTCAGTCACTCCAAGAGATAGAACAAGTTGAACCAGCTGGAGGATCAACCAATATTGGCCCTCTTAAAGGTGCAGTTAAGCTCTCAGTAGCTCTCTATCCAACTTGATGTCAGATTTGACCTTTTAAATGGGGAATTCTGAGAGGGGATGCTTAAAATGTGTGCAAAATCTTCAACGCGGATAAGAGAAAGTTCATTAGTGGTTTGGGGCTCCGCATATGGTACAATGCAACTGTGATCAGTGGCAGTACTGTCATGAACCTGAACAGAGCGGAGAGACCCAAAAGCGTCACGTACAACAAGAGTGTTTTATTAAGGGAGCGGGAGAGAGGCGGGAGAGGGTCTGATCTCTGGGACAGGACGGCCCCAACACACACATCCGAGGCGTCCACCTCCACTATGAGTTGACGGTCAGGGTCCGGAACCTGGAGGATGGGAGCGAAGGTGAAGCGTGCCTTGAGAGCGGTGAAGGCGTCGGCGGCGGCCGAGGTCCATTGGAACGCCCTCTTCACGCTGGTAAGAGCTGTCAGGGGAGCAGCGACAGAACTGTAGTTCCGTATGAATCGCCTGTAGAAGTTGGCGAACCCAAGGAACTGTTGTAATTTCTTGCGGTCGCTGGGTACGGGCCAGGAGGCGACTGCTGACACCTTGGCAGGATCCATGCTAATGCTGCCCTCCGCCACGACGTATCCCAGGAAGGCCATGGTTTTAGCATGAAACTCGCACTTCTCAGCTTTCACAAACAGGGAATTCTCCAGGAGGCGGCGAAGGACCAGTTGGACGTGCTGCTTGTGTTCCGCCAGGTTTTTGGAGAATATTAAAATGTCGTCTAGGTAAACAAACACAAATCTGTTCAGCATATCACGCAGCACGTCGTTGACCAGCCCCTGGAAGACGGCCAGTGCGTTGGTGAGTCCAAAAGGCATAACGAGATACTCGTAATGGCCAGAGGGTGTATTGAACGCCGTCTTCCACTCGTCGCCCTCCCGGATCCGTACGAGATAGTAGGCGTTGCGAAGGTCGAGCTTAGTAAATGCCGTGGCTCCCTGGAGCAGTTCGAAGGCGTTCAGCAGTGGCAGAGGGTAGCGATTCCTCACCGTGACTTCGTTTAAGCCTCTGTAGTCGATGCATGGCCGGAGCGAACCATCCTTCTTCCCCACGAAGAAGAAACCAGCACCGGCAGGAGAGGAGGAGGGACGAATGATGCCAGCGGCCAAGGCATCGGAGATGTATTCCTCCATGGCCCGTCTCTCAGGGGCCGAGAGGGAGTAGAGGCGGCCTCGGGGAGGAGTGGAACCGGGGAGGAGGTCGATGGCGCAGTCGTATGGACGGTGCGGGGGTAGAGACGTGGCTTTGGCCTTGCTGAACACAGCTCGTAGTGGGTGGTAGCACTCGGGAACACCGGACAGGTCTGGCGGCGAGAAGGCGGATCCAGAACGGGCAGGGGGAGAAGCAGAGAGCAGGCAGGTTTGATGGCAGTCAATCCCCCACTCCAAAACTGCCCCAGACCGCCAGTCGATGCGGGGGTTGTGCTGGCGCAGCCAGGGGTAGCCCAAGATGAGGAGCTGACCAAGAAAGCAGAGGAGATGAAACCGTATCATCTCCTGATGGTTCCCGGAGAGCCGCATCTTCACCGGTTCCGTGATATGAGTGACCGTTCCCAGCAGATGGCCGTCCAGAGCTCGGGCAGGGACAGGGGTAGGCAGCCGATGGAACTTTAGCCCCATCTGCCGGGCGAGGGATGAGTCCATGATGTTCGCCTCAGCGCCAGAGTCAATGAGGGCGGTCAGAGCGTGTGTGCGACTGCAGAGATGAAGGTGGGCTTGGAGCAGGGGTTTTCCGTCTCTGGAGGACTGGGTGACTGTCGAGCTCAGCCGGACTCCTCCTACGTCCGGTGAGCTCGTCCTTTTAACGGACACAAGGTGACCCTCACCGCCACAGTACAGGCACAGATTGGACGTAAGGCGGCGCTGCCGTTCCGTCGCAGACAGAGAGGTCCGACCGACCTCCATGGGCTCTGGGGAATCTTGCCTGCCAACACGAGACGTCAGAAGAGGAGGTGTAGCGCTGCCCCCTCCGGGCGAGCTGGTAAATGACTGGTTCAGGCGGCCCCTTTCCCGACGACGAGCCTGGATCCGTCGGTCTATGCAGGCCGTCAGGGTAATGTTCCAGCGACTGCGACTGGCCAGAGTGCGGAATTCAACCGAGTAGTCTGGAATAGTTCGTCTCCCCTGGCGCAGCGTCATCAGAGCCCTGGAGGCCTCGGTGGAGGACGACCCGGTGTCGAACACTTTTATCATCTCTTCGGCGAATCGGCTGAAGGAGGCGCAGGCAAGCGATTGTCGCTCAAACTCAGCCGTTCCCCAAAGCCGAGCCCTTCCAGACAGGTGATTTATCGCGAAGGCTACTCTCGCCGCCTCGGTGGAGAAATTTCTCGGCTGCAGATTGAAAATAAGACGGCAGTTTGTGAGGAATGCCCGGACCTGAGCAGGATCTCCATCGAACTTTTCTGGGGCTCCGACGCGGGGCTCTGCAGACTGAACAGGCAGGGGGAGAGCAGAACCAACCAGAGGAGCGGCGGCTGCCCTGTCAGCGGGCGGGATAGCAGGAGATACCTGCCAGGCTAACAGCTGCGTTAGCTCAGCGAGCTGTTGTTGTTGTTGCTGGATTTGTAGCTGCTGCTGCTGAGCTATAGCCAGGAGGGACGCGACATCACCCGACATCCGACGGACCTCTCCCTCGGCCATCTCGAGACGTCGCAGAGCGGAAGGGGCTTCCGTCGACTCCTGGCCCAGGCCACTAGGCACGTTCGCTGGGTCCATAGTTTGGTCAGACCGTTCTGTCATGAACCTGAACAGAGCGGAGAGACCCAAAAGCGTCACGTACAACAAGAGTGTTTTATTAAGGGATTGGGGAGTGGGGAATTTCTCGATGCCCACAAGCCAGTGGACAGATGCTTCTGGTGCTGCTGACGAGCGGAGTTCTCGGGGTCGGCAGCAGGCGGCAGGTCGGAGAACCAGGGCTGGGGAGCAGAGCGTAGTCTCAGGCGGGCGGGTCGAGTAGCCGGGGCAGAAAGGCAGAGCAGAGTCGTAGGCAGGCAGGAGTCGTAACCAGGGCAGGGGAGCAGAGCAGAGTCGTGGGACAGGCAGAAGTCGTAGCCAGGGCAGAGGAGCAGAGCAGAGTCGTGGGGCAGGCAGGAGTCGTAGCCGAGGGCAGTGGAGCAGAGCGTGGGTCGGTTCAGTCCGAGTTCGTAACCAGAGAGCAGCAGCAGGGTAGCGAGGAGCCAGACACAGGGACGACTGAGGGCAGTGGGAGAGACAAACGAGTAGGCAGGAACACAGGAGACGAACAGGCAGGGAGCAGACAGAGGTACAAAAACTCACAGGCAAACGCCACGACAAGGAGCAGGGAGATCAGGGAGCAAAAACACAGGCAGGGTACAGAGAGAGAGCCAGAGTCAAAAGGCGCATTTCCACTACAGTGAGTTCCGGGTAATTTTTCGGCCTTCTCACGGTTGGCGCGTGTCTCCACTATCGGGAAGTTCCGAAATGGGCGATCTCCCGGAACTTTTACAGGACCAACGGAGTACCTAAAGGGATTAGGTACTCCGTTCGGCCCTGAAAAAGTTCAGCTTGTAGCCTGTGGTAAACTCGATGCTGATAGGCTGTTGTTAAACACTACCAGCCATAGGTAATCTAAAAATCAATATGCCATACGAAAATATTTTTTCGAAACAGACTAAATGAATTTCTCACAACAGAGTTCATTACAAACACAGTTGCCCATGTAACTATATTTTATCTAATCTTAGAGGTTAGTTTGAAGACAGACTCGTATTATTTTTAGATTAGCAAACTAATTCAGCATGCTAGCAGACTAATACGCTTCCTATGGAGTATTTTCATATGCCTGTTAGAGGAAAACGTACAGTCTATCAAACTCAGAGTTGTAGGAGAGCTTGTTTTGGCCGTTTCCACGATAAAGCATTTGACTACTTGCTATGTGGTGCACAACGATTTCCTCAGGCAATTAATTACCTTCTTAAAACATGTTTACTTGGCTAACTTTAGCCTGCTAATCTTGTCATAACCTCACTCGGAACATCTAATCTTATGAAACATAGTAGACATAAATGGACTGGAAACTCACAATAAATAGGAACACTAACCACAAACGTTTAGGATTTATCCGGTTTAATTCATAAATCAACATAGAATGCAAGCCTGTAGTCAGTCATGTTCGCTGCTCTGAGACACCGAAGTTTCCCTTTGTTTACTAGAGGTCCGATAAAACGTTGTTGTAGTGTAGACACGCGAGGTGAGAGGACCAACCAAACAACAGTCCCTGAAAATTTCCCTCTCCCTGAATTACCATCGGAACCTCCCCTAATGGAAACGCGGCTAAAATGCTTGCCTAGAAAAGTCTGAGGCTCACTGACGGTCTGACACTGAATGCCTGAAAACCAGGAACTAAAATAGGGAGAGAATAATCAGCGGGCTAACAAGCCGCAGGTGCGGTGGCAGGCAGTGAGAGAGCCAGAGGGCGTGGCTGGTGATAACGAAACAGGTGAGGTGGAAAAATACCCAGACTGGGGAAGCAGCGAGCAGACGCATGACAAGTACAATTATTTGCATCAAAAGAAGTCTGTGGACATTCCATGTTTCTATTAGTGTTGGTGTTGTTTGAAGTTTGACAGTCTTATTATATCAGGGGATTTCAACTTGCATGTTGATAATCTAGAAAACACCTATGCCAATGAATTACAAACACTGGTTGATACCTTCAGCCTAACACAACATGTTCACACTCTCATGGCCATACCCTTGAATCACAAAGGGACTTAATGTCTCTACAGCTGTTATGGACTTGGCCTTATCTGATCATTGTTGTGTTTTTTGATGTATGTTTGTCATTCAAAACAAGTCTAGGTCTGTAATAAGGAGATTCATATGACACATGTCTTCTTTTTGAGCAGGCATTCTCACAGACCCCAAGTCAACCATCAGACTGTGCAGATTATGTAATGATACATTTTAATTCTAGGATGACACATATTGTTACAGTTGGTACAGTTATCAGTTGGTTAAAATCATACTTACAGCTTTTTTGTAGCTATTGGAAACTGTACTTCAGCACCTATGTCCTTGACCTGTGGTGTCCCACAGGGGTCAATCCTTGGACCATTATTATTCAACTTTTATATGCTTCCGCTTGGGCAAATCATCAAGAACAACTGAATTAATTACCATAGCTATGCTGACAACACTCACATTTACTTAGCTCTGTCACCTAATGGCTATGCCCCCCTTGAGCCTCTCTATGGGTGTATTGACCAAATTAACAACTGGATGTCACACAATTGTCTGACAGCTGAACGCAGACAAAACTGGAGTAATTATATTTGGGGAAAAAAGGAAGAAAGAATTAGGATCACCACTGATCTTGAGACCAAGGGGCTTAAAGCAAAAAATACTGTTAAAGGACTTGGCATCTTTATTGACAGTGCACTAACTTTCAACAGTGAATTGCTAAACTTACTTATGTCAAAACAAGATCTAGAAAACTTGTACAGGCCTTTATTTTTTAAGGTCCCTGCACTGGCTTCCAGTAATTCAACTGCTTCTTTGATTGGGACAGAGTCTACTTCAATACACATCATGCAGGCAATGAAAATATGCATAGACTCACATTTCACAAGTCAGAAATGAGTTTAAATTTGAAATATGCAAATGTGGACAGAAAACCCAGTAGATATTATTGGTGAAACTAAAGTTGGCTTGGTTTCATCATTACTTTTTTCTGGCATCAGTAATATTTTTGACAGAAGTTTAATTAAGTTTATAATTTTTTCATTTGACTTACTCCACAGTTCTTTGTAGACGAGGATGTGACAACGGCGGTGCCAATTTACAATATCTCCAACGAGACAAACCTTTACCCCGATGGGCTCCCAGTGCCTTTCATAGAGAAGAATAACTTCTACCTTCCAGTAAGTAAAATGACTCTATGCTCTAATATCAGTAGCACTCCATATCACTGTGCTTTGAATTACTTTGTCCTGTGTTTGTTGCTGTGATAAATAAAGATAAGGATTATACACGTGAAACAGACACTGTACACTGTCAGTCAACAAACACCTTATGAGAAAATTAGCTGTTCTGGTATAAACAATTGGTTAAGGAGTTGTTTTTTTTAATGCATGTTTAAAATGTTTTTGAAACTTTAAGTCTACTTTTCTACTTTTAAAACAATGTGTATGCATGTGTGTGTGTGTGTGTGTGTGTGTGTGTGTGTGTGTGTGTGTGTGTGTGTGTGTGTGTGTGTGTGTGTGTGTGTGTGTTTGTGTTTGTGTGTGTGTGTGTCGTGCAGTACTTTATTTACAGCTGCATCCTGGGCCTGATCTCCTGCTCTGTTTTCCTGCGTATTAACTACGAGCTGAAGATGCTGGTGATGCTTACTGCTGTCATCGCCTACAACATCATCATCCTGCACACACATGCCGCCCTGCTGGACGAATACAGCAGGTTCCTCTACCAGACAGAAGTCTTAGACAGGTCAGTAGAAATGCTATCTATCTATCTATCTATCTATCTATCTATCTATCTATCTATCTATCTATCTATCTATCTATCTATCTATCTATCTATCTATCTATCTATCTATCTATCTATCTATCTATCTATCTATCTATCTATCTATCTATCTGTCTGTCTGTCTGTCTGTCTGTCTGTCTGTCTGTCTGTCTGTCTGTCTGTCTGTCTGTCTATCTGCAATACAAATTTGTGTGTCATATATTAGAACTATTCATTTTATTGGTTTGGCTATAATTCTCTCATACTATCCACTGGATGACCAACATGGCTCCTCATAGCAAAAAAGATTTGAGAAATGGAATTGTTGCTTTACAGAAAGATGGCCTATGCTATAAAAGATCAGCAACACCATGAAACTGAGCTACACCATCATGGCTTAATTCATTAGGTGGTTTTCCAAAGCGGTTGCATTGTCACAGCAGGCATTGACAGGATCAGTCAAAGAAGTTGGGTCCGCACACTCAGTGTCAGATGCAAAAGTTGCCTTCAAAAAAATAAATACATGAGTGCAGTCAGCATTGCTGCAGAGGTTGCAGAAGTGAGAGGTCAGATTGACAGAGCTAAAATAATATGTCACACAGTGCAACAACTTAGGTCTTCATTGTCATCCTTCCAAATGAAAGCCTCTTTTAAAACTTGATCACAAAAAAGCCTGAAAACTGTTTGCTGAAGACATGCAGTCCAAAAGCATGAATTCCTG
The DNA here is from genome assembly GCA_027475355.1 of Coilia nasus. Classification (NCBI taxonomy): domain Eukaryota; kingdom Metazoa; phylum Chordata; class Actinopteri; order Clupeiformes; family Engraulidae; genus Coilia; species Coilia nasus. Next base: position 28,590,064 of record CM050218.1, on the reverse strand, counting down.
AAACCATATCCTGTGGTCTGATGAGATTTAGATAAACTTTTTTGGCTTAAATGATGTCGGGCATGTGTGGCAATGGCCTGTTGAACAGTACCATTATAATTGTGCCTTGCCTACAATCAAGCCCAGTGGTGGTAGCATCATGGTTTGGGGCTGCTTCAATGCTGCCAGCACTGGGCAACTGCAGTTTATTGAAGGAATCATGGATTGCAACATGTGCTGTGGCATTCTGAAGCAGAACATGATGCCCCCCTTCAGAAACTGGGACACACAACAGTTTTTCCATCATGATTACAACCCCTAACACATCTCCAAGATGACCACTGCCTTCCTGAAGAAGTTGAAAGTGAAGGTAATGGAGTGTCCAAGTATGTCTCCAGGCTTGAACCCTATTGAGTACCCGTGGGGCATCCTTAAACAGGAGATGAAGGAGCACCAGTGTCTAACATGTCCTAGGTCCATAATGGCATAATGGAGGAATAGAAAAGGACCACAAAAACAACCTGTGTAGCGAATTTCATATTAAGGCAAAAAAATAACGATTTTGACACAATTTGGACATGTTCATTGTGGGGTGTACTCAGTTTTGTGGCCTGCTCTGTACACAAAAATGCCTGTGTGTAAAGTTGTTTTCAGAGGACAGTAAATTAATACTGCTACACAAGCTGCATACTGACTACTGAAAAACATTTGTGTAGTATTGTCCCTTGAAAAGATATGTCCCATGCTGAAATGTGAAGGGTGTACTCATATTTGTGAGATACTGTACATCTCAATGTGTCTGTCAAACCACCAAGAACACCAACTGTGACTTATAAATAATTCTAAAATACACTGTACTTATATACTACATCTGTATGCATGGGTGTAAAGGAGAGATAGATAGAGAGAGAGAGAGAGAGAGAGAGAGAGAGAGAGAGAGAGAGAGAGAGAGAGAGAGAGAGAGAGAGAGAAAGGTAAAGAGAAAGTGCAGGGCTTAGCCAGAAATCATAAAATGTGTGGGCCCAGAAACAATCAGGTGGGCATAGCTCTAATAACATAGGTTATTATTGTGACTTCAACAATTAATCAAACAATGGTAGCCTTCTGATTGGGTGGGCCTGAATGACAAGTGGCCCACTCGCAGCTATGCCTATGGAACAGTGTATGAGTGTGGGGCGGGTAAAGTGAGTGAGCAGCCAGCTACAGAGCTTTTTTTCTTTTTCCTTTAAAAAAAAAAAAAAAAAAACAGGCTGAGAGATGATTGAAAAGATGACTAGTGAAAGAGAGAGAGAGAGAGAGAGAGAGAGAGAGAGAGAGAGAGAGAGAGGCAGGCAGGCAGAGAGATGATTGAAAAGATGACTAGTAATGGGCCAGGGAAAGAAAAGCTTCCCTCTGCCCAAGACAACTCTGCAATTCTGCCTCTTTCACACAGTCATAAAATCAGCCATTTTCCATGAAAAGATAAAATGGTCATATCAGTCATACTGTTTGTAAAGCCAGTGAACAATCACATTGAAGTTAGTGTGGGAGACGAGACTAGATTTTATACAAGCCACCAAATACTCCCTTGGGTCTACTTTGCAGTGGGAATGCAGTTTGAGATATGACATTTACATTTATGGCATCATGATATATATACACCTGTAGACTGCATAATTTTATTCTGAACTATGCTCCTTGTCACACCTGCAAGGAAAAACCATGCTCCGAACTATGCTCCGTGTCACACCTGCACTGAAAGGAAATCTGTGTGGCTGTGGAGGACTTTAACCCTTTTTGTTCACGATAGTAAAGGGGCAAGATGTGTTAACATGCATGTTATCATCCAAAGACATAAATAAAAGTTGCCAAAAAGAGCACAAGGTACAAGGATATATAGTACATAATCACAGGTTTTCATTCTGCCCTCTTCAATTCCCTGTGTTGCCTGCTACACAGGCACACTGATCTATTTTTCTGCTTAAAAAACACACACACATTTTTATTACCCTAAAGTAATATCTATAACAAAAGCTGTCATTTCTGTAGTTGTGTATGTGTGTGCATGCATGCGTCTGTGTGTGTGTGCGTGTGTATGTGTGTACGAGTGTGTGTGTGTGTGTGATGAGGATGATGATGATGCTGATGATGATGTACTTTCTTTTCTTCTCCTTTCATAGGCCTGGGGTCCTGAAGGACCTGAAGACCATGGGCTCTGTGTCTCTGTTCATCTTCTTTGTCACACTCCTCGTGCTGGCGAGACAGGTGAGAGGCACATTTCGCACACACGTGAATCTGATTTCCCAGCTTTTGTTCTTCCACTCTCCCCATGTTTGTTTTTTCCAGCCATTTCATTTCCATTCCATTTCATATAAATCATCGACGGCTCCCCGGCAAAGGTCAAGAACATGAACAATGCATAATGCATACAGAGAGAAATCCCTTTCGAATTTAATCGCAATAAATCTTCCAAAACGTCATCAATAAATCAATTTGCATGGCAAAAAGGCCACCAAGGGCCATTGGCATGAAGGATGAGCTCATGAAGCCTATACAATACGCACATGTCCTTCCTCTGCTGCCACACTCGTCCCTTAAGTAAGACTTATGCATAGAGCCGTCCGAATCCTCCGCAAATGTCCCTGTGGCAGACAGACAGGCAGACAGGCAGACAGACAGACAGGCAGACAGACAGACAGACAGACAGACAGACAGACAGACAGACAGACAGGCAGACAAACAGACAGACAGACAGACAGACAGACAGACAGACAGGCAGACAGGCAGACAGACAGGCAGACAGACAGACAGACAGGCAGACAAACAGACAAACAGACAGACAGACAGACAGACAGACAGACAGACAGGGCTGGTGTGATATAGCAAATAGTTAGACATACACAGGGCCACATTATGCATCAATCCAGGGGCCCCAGCCAGTGGGCGCATCTCCATCATTTAGCAGAAGTAGACGTTTAAATATAATTTCGTACATACGGTCGCACAAGCAGAGCTGCTGTCACAAGGCAAATAGTGAAACCCAGTAAGCAGTCGTGCAGGGGCAGACCACCCGTCACCTATTTTCCCCACCCCACCCCCCTGTGGCACATAGTAAGACCCCCAAGCACCTGTGTCTGGAGCCCAGGGGGAGAGAGAGCGGCAGCGTCTATCTTTGGGAGGAGATTTCCTTGGGCATTAGATGGCCCCTCTGCATCCAGCAAGAAAACTATCAGGAGGCTGTTTTCTCACCCCCTCCCAGCACCCCAATACTACCCAATACACCACCCCAACACCACCACTTCCCCCTCTCAATCCCTCCCCCAACACCACCACTTCCCCCTCTCAACCCCCCCCCCAACACCACCACTTCCCTCAGTCCCCCCCCCCAACACCATCATTTCCTTCTCTCAACCCCCCCCCCCCCCCCCCGCCCCCAACACCACCACCTCCCTCTCTAAATCCCCCCCCCCAACACCACTACTTCCCTCTCTCAATACTAACCCCCATCCCCCGCGACACCATACTGCTACCTTATTTATTGGTTTTTGGAGGGTAGTGGGTGGTGAAATAGAATGGGAGCTGGATTTAGAGCAGGGTTGAGAACGGATTTATGAGCCAGAGGCCAGACAAGCTTTTCTGTGGCCATGCCACACACACACACACACACACACACGCACAAAACCCTATAACTGTCCATGTTATGGACACTAGGCGTGGTAGCTCGCTTAGTATGCATGAGTGTACACAAACATATTGATGCTTGTGTATGATTCATAGCTGTGCTTGGGTGCTGTAATGTCAGAGGAAAGTTAGGACAATCAAAAAAGGTCCTGCCCCAACAGGGGGCCCTCATGAAACAAATAACCAGCATCATTATTATCAGGCTGGTGGGGAAATATTATGTCTTTTGTTAGGGCCTGGTGAGGAAGGCAGAGCACACACACGAAGACTGAATAGTTACAGAAACTGTAGGTTAAGCTGAACTGAATAAGCTGAAAGTAATACAGTACATGCAGTGCATGGAAACAAACATTTCAGGTCTCAACCCTTCATCAGCGTTCATTAGGCGCAAAAACTTTTTTTAGGCTCCCACGTAAATTAGGCAATATAGCAGTGAGGTGCGATGCTGACTGCTACATACACAACATTTTTTTAGGGCACAAAATGTTTAGCAGTACCCCAGATAGTGAGAATTAGGAGTCCCTCTTCTCTCTGATCCAGATGCCAGAGCTGGGTGTTGGGGTAGAGGCTGGTGTGTAAGGACATATTCAAGTATCTGTCTTCTTCTGGTCCTAATAGAAAATAATGACCAACATTAATATTATTGGGCAGTTTGGGAAGTACTTTGTCTTTTATAGGGCCCGAAATGTTACGCAGCACCTCAGATAGTGAGATTGGTGAGTCCCTCTGCTCTCTGGTGTAGAGAGCAGGGCAGAGCTGGGTGGCTGCCAGTGTGAATAAGGACATATCCCAGCTAGTCAGCTAGTCCATCACACACCCGTCATCCTTAGCAGTGACATGAACTGATTTGCTAAAGTCGAGCAGCCAACGAGAGTGTTCCCCATTACCGACGGCCCTGTGCCATGTTGAATTGGAAGAGAATAGAAAACATAATGCTAAACTGAAGCATTTGCTTATTAATTTATTCATTTCCTCCTTTTTTTGGAAAAGTGAAGGAGTCTAGAGGGAAATATGTAGAAGCAGTTTAATATGGAAGAAAATCTATGGTCTGGTTGTACAGGGAGGAAAATTGAGAATGTCTCCCAGGTGATCCGCCAAGCAGACTTGATAATTTCAATGAGTAAAAGATTCAGAGTTACGACATAATCCATCAGGCAGGTTGGATTGCCATGGTTACCGGCACTTTAAATCATGGTGCCCGGCCTTTTCGTGAGCACCTGGGCTGTTACTGTAGGTGGCTGCTTCTGTATCCAGGACATTTAATTATGTTCAGCAAAGGCTTTCACACTCACAAGCAGGGCTGTAGTGGAGGGTAATCGCAAGTAAACAGAGTTTACCCACCTCACTGTAATCACCAAATTCACAGTTTAACCATCTCATATCTTACCATTGCACCCCTGCTCATAAGGTTGATTTGTAATTGAAAACACAGGAAATACATCCAGGTTTAGCTTAAATATCTAATAAAGAGCTTTATAATTACTCAGCAGTGATGTTCATGTTCTAGTTCAAGTTATGGTATATTTTTTATTCATGAAGTGAAAGGCAATGCAATGGAAACAACGAGAATTCATTAGTTGTGGGCTTAAATATGAAAGAAAGAATTTAATTAATTAACCATGGATATTATTAAATCATGCATAACAGAACAAAGAGCTTGACTCCTTCCTTTCCAATCCTTTAAAAGTTTGTTGTTTTACTGCAGAGTAATAAAATGTAAATAGTAATTTCCTGTGGTGTATGAAAATAGGTAAAGAACCTCCACCCTCCCCACCCCCTCTCATGAACTGTGATTATGTATTTTTTTATTAGTTTTATTTGTACATTTTATGAGCTTTAACTAACATTTATTTGTTTTACGACTTAATTCGAATTCTGATTGAAAAATACACCCTCAACTGCCTTGTGTATGAACTGTGCTGTGTAAATACAACTGAAACCCACCCCCACCCACCCCTCTCTTTTTGTTGTCAGGCCTAATTATGTTTTCATGCGTTTTCCTGTTGTGAGGCCAGACACAAAGAGGGAAAAGTGCTGACACAGGCCAGAGTATCTGCACCAAAGAGCCTCTGGATAGAAAGTCTGGGGCCTTGACGGCAGTCTCTGATTATGTGTGGGACTCAGTGGGCAAGCATTAAGAGACAGAGTCCCAGGAGTCCTGGGTTATAATAGACTTGGCAAAGGCCTTATGTTTCCACCTAGAAATGTATTCTTTTCATATCTGACAAGAATTTTAGAAGCGAATCCTAGATTTCCAGTGCAGTACAAACATAAGCAAGGGAATATACATCAGAAAATGTCCATAAATGTAAACAAATATACTTAACTTTACATCAGAAAAAGAAACCCAAAGAGAATGTCAAATGGGTGCTTATGGTCAATACTGACTGTTGATACAGTCAGATACAGTTTTGGGTGGTACAAGAGTTACGTAGAAACATAAACCTTGTAATATATATATATATATATATTAGTGGTGGGCATAGATTAATTTTTTTAATCTAGATTAATCTAGATTAATCATAAAATTAATCTAGATTAATCTAGATTAAAATGGCTCATTTGAATTCTGCCGAAGGCATTCAGAATATGTGTGTTACCTAAATAATGACTAGAAGTAAGTCTTTGAGAACGGGTTTCTTAAGCCAGGTGGCACAGTAGACCAGGGGCTCATCTCCTGTTTCCAAAATGCATCACTAACTGCTTGAAAAAGCTGTTCTACTTTGATACTTGGTGATGGAAATAAATCATGTTCAATAAAATGTACTTGTGTTTACTAGCTGTTTATTTAGTTAAACATGAACTAAATGAAACATGAAACATGGATTTTGAACTGTAAGCCTACATAAGAAGTTGTGATGAACTGTTTACAGTCAGTAGCTTTGTGTCAATCAGTCCAAGCTCTATTTCTCCTTCTTCCACCAGTCACTTAGGCAGACCAGCTTGTTCACATTTTCTGGTGGCAAAGTAGATCTCCTTTTCTGCACAATATGGCCTGCTAAAGAAAAAAGTCTCTCGCATGGGACAGTTGTGGCAGGAGTCCCCTTCAGTTCAATTCGGCTAAGTATACATCCGCACTAAAATATAGAGGTAGGGTATACATCCGCGCTAAAATATCAAGGTGAAAGCAGAAAGTGTTGAGGAAGGGAGCCGTTTGCTTCCGTGTTCTATTTTCGCAAGGGGGAGGGGGGAATCCCCCTTTATGCAGTGCAGAGCAGATTCTAGGTTCGTTTTACTGAAATGAATGGGACACATGTGGAGTTTAACTAATAAATTGGTCATTACGTTTTTCTGGAGTTGTTAAGGGTTTTTTGGAATCATGTGTCACAATCTGCAACTATTTGTAATAATTTCAAGCCTAATAGTGTAAGTTGTTACTGTTTGGATTTTGAGAAAATTAGCTTTATTTCAGGTCAGGCAGCAACCACTTACTATGTGGTTGTTAGCGCGCTAACGCTAGCGAACTACGCTAACGTAATGTTTTGAATTGAAAGCTGTCACTAACACCCACCTAGATACTGTTACTGGTTATAGTGTAAGCAGACAAAGTAATATAAAGTTATAGGGCTACAGCAATGTATTAAATTCAAGGTGAGCCCAATCGCTGTTAGCGTTTAGCACATGATGTTGTTATAGTTACTACTATTCACTTGAATGAGCTAGAGCTAGTTCGTTAGCTTGCTAGCTCGCTTTACAGACACACTAAATTATTTTCTAAGAGTTCGAAATAGGAATTTGTTGGCATTTTGGTCCCATAGTAACGTATTATGTTGGCTTATCTTTGTAGAATCTAAGATCTTTGGTGAAAGTCATCATAGTTTGTGTAGTATAGACCCAGCTCCCAACCCAACTTTGAGAATAGATTAACGGCGATATTTTTTTTATCGCGCGATAAGAGTCTCGCGTTAACGCAGCACGTTAACGCCGATAACGGCCCGCCTCTAATATATATATATATATATATATATATATATATATATATATATATATATATATATATATATATATGCAGAGGTTTCAAAGACTTCAAAGACAAAGTGAAAGCGGCTGATGCATCAGGCTAGCTTTACCCTGCTGTCTTTCAAAACCTACAGAGCTGAATGCTAGGTTAGTGCGCTGAGACATTCTCTAGTGCTTTGGCTTTAATTATGCAGGAGCAGTAACTTCAGGCCAGAGTGAACGGACTTAGTTAATAGACATTTATCTGGAGCTGGGACTCAGTGGCATTTAGGCCAATTAGTTTTGATGTTGCTAATGGTCTTCTGTACTGGCCAAATAACAAACGAACATGCATATTTGCATGTACATTTGTCTTCTAATTTCTTCTTTACATTTTATTCAGGATGTACATTATTATCATTAATTAGCATGTCACATTCATGTATTTCTCTGAGATTTCTTTCACGTGTGATCTGTGTGTGTGTGTGTGTGTGTGTGTGTGTGTGTGTCTGTGTGTCTGTGTGTCTGTGTGTCATGCTCATTAGGTGCAAACTCCAGTGGAATAACACACGTACATGTCTGTCCCTCTGGCTGACATTAGTCTCCTAGATTAACACACAGTAGATACCATTTGTGACTATCCCAGCACTCCGGTGCCTGACACACTGTGCTCTTCATTGCCTGCTCTCCCCCATCTTACTAGATGGGGAGCTATCTCTGCTTACTAGGTAGTACAATTGTTTCCAGTCTGAAAAAGACTGTGACTGTGAAAGAATGGAATGGAAAAAATGGAATATTGCTCTTTCATTAAAATAATAATAAAAAACAACCAAGGCACTGTTTGAAAAAACAAACAAACAAAAAAACAAAATGTTGTCATTGCTGTTTTATTGTTGTCATCCATTTCATACTGTCCGTCTCTGTAATAAGCGTGATATGATTGCACAGGATGACAAGATGCATTTCTAAGCCCCCCCCCCCCCCCCCCCCCCCCCCCCAAACCCTCTTTCTGGCATAAATCTCAAACCACAGTTTAAACAGTATGTATTCTCCCTAAGGTTCTAAAATATAAATGTCAAACCTGTGTGTGTGTTCTCTGTGTGTGTACCTCCACTGATCTAGTGTCCTGAATTGGTGCTGTGTGTGTATGTGTTGTGAGGTGCGGTTGTGTTGACTCTGAACCGGATGAGAGCGGTGGCCTCACCTCTGTGTCCTCTTGTAACAGAATGAATATTACTGTAGGTTGGACTTCCTGTGGAAGAACAAGTTCAAGAAAGAGTGCGAGGAGATTGAGACCATGGAGAACCTCAACCGTGTGCTGCTGGAGAACGTCCTACCAGCCCACGTTGCAGAACACTTCCTGGCGCGGAACTGGAAGAATGAGGTACCGGGACCTTGGCAAAAGCGATTCTAGACATGATTCTAGGGCCCCAAGCAAAAGCTTACCACTTGTTCCTTGAGAACTGCATTGTCACAGTTGAAGTTTAAAAGTTGTTAGCCCTCTGAGGCCGTCTAGTAGCCTGCAGGCCTGTAGCAGTTGCCTGTGTTGCCTGTTGGCTAGCTACACCTCTGGACTTCAAAACGGTAAAAACTGGTGCAGTGTAAAAGTTGTGAATGAAAAAGTTGTTCCACAGTGACATTAGCAATGATAGAACTCTCTAATTGTTTTCTCAGTAGTCAGTAATCAATAGACATTAAATTGACCTATTTAAGGATCTGCATTATTTGAAGGACAATGATCACATTTAGGTAAGTCAATCTGAAAAAAAAAGTTAATTATACTAAAAAAAGGGTTAGCATGTATTGATTGAGATGAATATTGATTTTGGCTCACCTCTGGCTGACAGCTCCTAGCTCAGAGGGAAAATGATCTAGCTGGCAATTTGGCACCATGAAGCCCAACAACACGCTGTCATTTCACAATATGGATCTTGTTTAACAATGGTGCTGATTCTCCAATACGTGTTCCTTGCCAATCTTTTGTTTGTCGTGTGTGTTTGTGTGTGTGTGTGTGTGTGGTGTGTGTGTGTGTGTGTGTGTGTGTGTGTCTGTGCATGTGTCTTCTTCACAGGATTTGTACCACCAGTCTTATGATTGGGTATGCGTCATGTTCGCCTCCATCCCTGACTTCAAAGAGTTCTACACGGAGTCGGATGTCAACAAAGAGGGTCTGGAATGCCTTCGGCTCCTGAATGAAATCATAGCAGATTTTGACGAGGTATGCCTTCCTCCTCAGAAGTGTGGGGGTAAAAACAATTTTTTACAATGCATGACATGTACTGGTATATTCGAAATTGGAAGAGTTAACATTCTGTAGAATAATTATATTTGCAAAAATCAGCCTTGTTGAAGAATGCAAATTCTCTAATGGAATGGTGCAAAAATCTTGCAAAATGTTCAATCTTATGTCAATGTTCATTTTGATATAGATATGTTATATATAGATATCTGATCGTAAGTGCACCTATTCTGTGGCATTCCAACATAAGAGCTGCTACAAAGTAACAGCAGTAACAGACAGAGACCTAGAGCTGCTCCTGCATACAGGGGTACATCTGATCTTCAGCGGGAAACACGAGTTCTTATTCAGCGCGCAGGTCTGACCCTTGACCTCTCTCATGTCTCCGCTCCTCGCAGCTGCTCTCCAAGCCAAAGTTCAGTGGCGTTGAGAAGATCAAGACCATCGGCAGCACCTACATGGCAGCTACAGGCCTCAACGCATCTCCGGGGGCAGAGAGCACACAGGCGAGACGCGTGTGTGTGTGTGTGTGTGTGTGTTTGTGCGTGTGTGCGCGTGCCTGCATGCATGTGTGTATGTGTTTGTGTCGTGCAAGTGCATGTAATTCAATAATTAGTCTGACTCAGACTACATGCCACTTTACCTGTCCATGAGACTCTCTCCTTGTCCTCTCTGAGTGAACTGTAAAAAACAGTCACAGTAATGAACTCGCTGATCTTTTCACACTTTTGTTTACACATATCAACAAACAGGCTCAACTGACAAAACTCAGATATAGGATATGATGTTCAGATGTAGAATCTGCATAGCTCTTCTGACTGCCATAGGTGGGTGAGTGTGTGGGTGGCTGAAATAGGGGCTGGAGATGACGTTGAATGAGTACCTTTGAAGAGGAAAGGAGAGATTATAACTGTAGCTGCAGCTAGGTACCTGCTGTTTGGAATGCTTGTTGATATACATAGATATAAGGTCGTATGAGCAAGAGAGTTTTTTTGGGAGCCTGGGTCTGCCCACACTGCCTGTGACGCTGCATAGAATTTCATGTTCTAGTCATTGTGGCCAACCTGTCTAGTCTCGGCTAATCCTTTACCTAAAAAATCAGGCACTAATGAAAAAGGAAGGCTACGCATATGTCATCAGAATCAGTGGTCTGATTGGTTGTAAGTCTGTTCGGTTGTATACAGCAGTGATGCACGGGTTGAATTGAGTGGGTACCCGTGGTACCAGCGGTCACCTCCGGTTACGAGTCACCAAAAAATATTTTTAATGATATTCAGGTCGTGGTTGGTCGGGTCTTTGGAAATAAAGATGCCGATTAAACTTTCGTAATTTACAGTATATAGTACACAAAACGAGGAGAGGTTGTTGGAATTTTGGGAAAGACAGCCACCCACCTTCCCGAGGCTCTGTGCATTGGCAAGGAAGATCCTCTGTGTTCCTGCTTCAAGTTATTTTTTGCGGTTCCAGTTGCGGGCGGGTTAGTTGAAAACGTCGGTCCCACGCGTCACTGGAAAGATGCCTGTTGATGCTGCCTCTGAGAACTTCCTGTCTATGGGAGATTTGCCAGACCAAGCTCAGTCTACAAGCTTGGTGCAACAGCCAAGCTAGTTTGGAATGCTTGTTGATCGGAAATAGATATAAGGTTGTACGAGTAAGAGAGTCTTTTTGGAAGAGTAAAGAGCAAATGTTCACCCACATTATGTGACTGTATTTTTTATTTCTTTTCATTCGCTGGTCTTACCACAGGAGCATGACAGGCAGTACATGCACATTGGGACCATGGTGGAGTTCGCATTTGCCTTGGTCGGAAAACTGGACGTCATCAACAAGCATTCTTTTAACGACTTCAAACTGAGAGTCGGTGAGTATCACTGTTACAACCTATGACTCACAGGCAGCTGGACCAGAGGCATGCTAAGGGTTTGCATGTAGGAACCTGATTTGAATAACTAAATTAAAATGACATTGGTGCACTCGGGTTAACGGTTATGCATGTATGCATGTTGGTCGGGGTGAGATGTGGTGAGAGTAGGCTTATAATGTGTGTCTAAAAAAATAAGTAAGACAGGCCATCTTCTTGGAAAGGATGTATCCCGTTTGCCTAATGATGCTTTTACATCAGTGCAGCTCTGCAGTTAGGCACTTGGGTAATTTCAAGTTAAAATTAAGGTAAAGTACAGTAAAGTAAAGCTGTTCAAAGGAAAGTATGAGTGCGATCCATCTTCTCTGAGGTTAAAATTAAGGGAAATTGAGTAGCTTTTGCAGAAGTCAAGTTTGTTTTTATCAATTTTATAATTTTTCATCATTTTGATACACGTCATCCTTCATTAAGAAAAAGTCCACTAGTGTTTGACCTCATCAGTCTAATGGCTATGTAGGCCTGTTCCTGCACACGTTAGTGGGTAAGAAATGCAGAGGTCAGCAGTTTGTCCCCAGATGGACAAGTATTGAAAATGAATTGCTGCTCTGGCCTGATGCTGTTAGCTGCAGGTGTCCAGGGCAGTTTGTCAGGAACTCATCACAGCACAGGGTCCCAGTGGGGGTTAATATTCCCATGGACACAGCTCTTTCATTGGCACAAAGAAAGCCTCTGCAGCCCTTAGACTCCACAAGGCTGTTTGTCATTCAGTTAGTTACATTTAGCTTGTGAATGGTGTGTGTGTGTGTGTGTGTGTGTGTGTGTGTGTGTGTGTGTGTGTGTGTGTGTGTGTGTGTGTGTGTGATCTCATCACTATGCTCAACAGCTCACATCAATAGTGGTGTGCCAATGAGTTGTGTAACTGTGATCTTATGAGAGGTTGAGGTAGTTATGTTATACAAATGGTACAACACACTTTATGAGCATTCTAAGTCCTTATTATGTTATGTAACATGGGTGATATATATGTGTGTGTGATAAATATTGTGATATATATGTGATATTTATTTTCTCCAGGTATCAACCATGGGCCTGTGATTGCTGGTGTTATCGGAGCGCAGAAACCCCAGTATGACATCTGGGGCAACACAGTGAATGTAGCCAGCAGAATGGACAGCACTGGTATCTTGGGAAAGATACAGGTAACTGTTTATATATGTGTGTGTGTTTGTGTGTATCTCTTTTGCTCTCTCTCCCAAAACAAGAAAAAAAAAAAAAAAAAAAGAGAATAATCAAGTGTCTTTCAAGAAATGTTAGAATGAGAATGCATCATGAGGCACTCTTCTCTGCTGTATGCCTCTAGGCCCTGTCCACATTAATGCGGATACATATGCAAACGCATAATAATGTATTCGTTTGCGTCTCCCGTCCACATTAACACGGCGAATTCGAATACGGCAAACTGAGCTTTTGGAAAACGACCGCTGAAGTGGAGAGATCCGAATACGCCTGCTTGGAATGGAGGATAGGCGTTCCATTGCTATGGCACCGAGGAAAGTTTATGCTCGAGACCCCAAAAACCAAAACAAACATGGCAGGCGAAATGGCGACGACGATGATGATTGTGATGCAGATGCTTTCGATGTACAGTGTACTCCTTCAACTGCAGATGAACGTTATTATGTTGTATACTGCACGCCGGGCATTACTACAATGGAGGAGGCGAATGTTGTAGTGTACTTGTTAAATCGTACTAAAACCTGCAACAATCTTGCTAACAGAACTGCTACTGTAACTGCTCTTTTTTACTTCAGCGAGCGATAGAACTTTGAGGTGCACTGGAGTTTGGCGGGACTGGAGTGACGTAACAATCACAACATTTCGGAATTTTTGATAGCAGACATTTCTAAAAACGACAGTGTGGACGGAGATTGTTTTTACTACGGATAAGCGAATTTGTATTTATCCGCATTAATGTGGACATAGCCCTAGATTCTAAACATGTGCGTTAAGTATAATAAAAAAAACACAGGATGCTACCTCTCAGGTCATTACAAAAAACACAGGAAGTGTATTTAGCTTCAGCATGACCTCTTCATTTAAGGAGTTGGCCACATAAAATATACTAGCACTGGCAGTAACATTGCTAACACTACAGAACAGTCCAAGTGGTAATAAAGAGAATAAATGTACAAAGTTCTTGACTCCACCTGCCCTCCATTTTCTCTCCCAGGTGACAGAGGAGACGAGTGCGGTGCTGCTGGCCCTGGGCTACTCCTGCACCTGTCGGGGAATCATAAGTGTGAAGGGCAAAGGCGAGCTGACGACCTACTTCGTCCACACCGAAATGAACCGCTCGCTGTCACAGGGGAATGTAGTGACATGAGGTCTCGCTGGGACAGCCAGTCAGAGACAGAGACATGTATCGGACAACCAATCACATACACAGTGACAGATGCGGGCCATCCAATCAACAACATCCACAGGCACTGGACAACCAATCACCAAGAGCTACAAATTGATCCCATCCTATCAACAGGAGCATTAGACACAGAGCAGCCAGTCCTGCCCAAGAAGCAGACAAGGCATTCAATCATCAAAATCAAAACAGATCATGAAAACTGGATCAGAAAAACACAAAATGTGCACAGGACTAATCAGAAATTAGAAAAAAAAATCATCCAATCAGAGACGTTTTTGTACATAGCTCCGCCTTCTCTTAAGATGCACGAAATGTTGGATGTATTGACAAACTTGAAACCAGTCTAATGGCATTTCTTCAGTAGGAATGTTCTTACAGGGTCAGTATCACTGGATGTATGGTAGCATAATGTTTTGTATGAGAGCCAAATTTGTCAAAAAAAGCTGTTTTGATGTTTTACCACCGTTTGTCGTTGTCTTTTTTTTTCTTAGTTTTATTTTTTATTTTCTAAAAGCCTATTCATTAAACTTTGTATCTATTGAGCTTGGCCTTAAATCTTTGTGTGAGTGGAGTGGATATCCGCAGGTGTAAATGATAGATGGACTGCATTTATATACCATGTGCTTCTACATATGAGAGCACACAAAGTGCTTTGCCCCGCATTTACGCACGCACGCACGCACACACACACAGACACACACACACAAACACACGCACACACACACATACACACAGGTTAGGATCCAGACACACAATGGTAAACATGCACACATAAATGTACAAAAACTGAGAGATGATATTTCAAAGAGAAGAGGGCAACAGACACACCCAAACAAACACACATGCCGACAGACTCATAATGGAAAACCAGCACATACAAACAGAAATAGAGCAAGAGGTGATGTTTCAAATAGGAGAGAGGTCACCCACAAACACACACACAAACAAACTCACACACAAACAAATGCACAGATAGGCACACAGACTCACAATGGTAAATACATACACACACACACACACACACACAACGAGAACCAATCTTCTGCAGCTTATCTCTTTATCTCTATCACTTGTTACCCACGGACATGGCCACACAATCAACCACCCTACCTCTCTCTCTCTCTCTCACACACACACACACACACACACACACAGCAACACAAACACACAAATCATGCTCTCTTCACTGCATGTCACCTCACTTTATCTCTCTTCCACCTGCTTCCTTTTGCTCTCTCTACACTTCCGTCATCCATTGTCCTCTGTGGCTTTGTACCCATCCTTCTCTCTCTCTCTCTCTGTCTCTCTCTCTCTCTCTCTCTCTTCACTGCCCTCTCTGAGCTGCCTAAAGCCCTGCTGCTTTCTGCTGAAATCAGGAGATCTCCACCAGCACTGCTCGCTCTGTCTCTCTGATTATTCTGCAACACAGCATGAGGACGGTTCCATCTCATTCTGGGCTTCACCCTGTGACCACTCAGGAGACAGCAGTACAATCTAATACTGGGCTTGAAACTGCGGCCACAAATGGAGATGGCAGCACTGTCTCTAATACCGGGCTTGAAACTGTGGCCATGCATGAGGATGGCTGTGCCATCTCATACTGGACTTGATCCTGTAAAAATGTGTGGAGACAGCAGGGTGTGGCTATGCTGGAATGAAAAAAAAAAAACAAAACAAAACATAACAAAACTAAAAACTTGTGACTCTGGGTACTACTACATGTGTCAAGAAGGCTGTCTGCTTCAGTCATCACACACTGGGATTTTTCAATGCACCACTTCCAAACACCGTAACCTATTAACCTATTAACTACAGAAACTCAGCCCTAATTCACTCCGCTCTGCTCTGACAAAGCCTGGGGCCCCGTTCTCAGCGACCACTGAAGGACAAGGGCCACACAAGGACAAAGACCCTGGGGCCCCGTTCAAAGGAACCACACAAGGACACCGTGCAGACTGGGACAAGGAGCAGCTCGTGTCAGCATCTCAGCTGAATGCTAAAGCCTACACGCCTTCCTAGCACCCCCAAAGCCACCAACCCACCCACCGACACGAGAACGCACAGCACAAGAAGGCCAATTATCTCTGGGAGATAGGAGGGTGTGATCCAGGACCATCTGCTGATACCAGATATACTTTGTGTAATTAATCATCGCAGGTTCAGCGTGTGCCAGTTCGAGAGGCTCAGACAAGCCTGATATCAGCTGAGGAGCCGTGGATCTCTCTCTCTCTCTTTCTCTCTCTCTCTCTCTCTCGCTCGCTCTCTCTCTCCTTCTCTATTTGCCTCCAGGAGGTGTTGACAGAACAGCTAATCTGACAGGCTAAAAACTGAAAATTAGACTGAAGTTGAACTTGAAGTGTGTGCAAAAGCTTTATAAAGATTTGTGCTGCAAAGGCCTTTGTCCACAGACTGCAGTAAGTGGGGTTGAACAAGCTAATCTGCCTCACATAAAAATCTCTGCCCTTTCTGAACTTTCTGCAAAGTGTACTGTTGCAAATATGCTTAGCTACAGCAACTATGCCACCTGCAGCAGACATTAAAAGAGAAAGAACTTACAAAAGAGCCAGACTGTCTGCACACCGTATTTATTTGCATCAATCAGTATTACCAAAAATGCAAAAGCAAAGGGAGTACTGAGATGTACCCACCCCTATTTAAAAGGTGCAGTGACTTTAAGGCAAGGAGTGCTTTATAAAGGCCTCTTCAGGTACTTTATGGGGAGAATGGCTGCAATTACACCTGACTGGGCCAGGAAACAACCTGACAATGTGACTAGCCTTTGGGAGATAGTTATTTATAAACGAGATGCTTAAAAGGCTTACATAGTGACACGGCATGATGTTTAAAATAGAAATGAATTATCAAACATTATTATTAAATAAGAGGATTTCAGTTTAGAAAGGAACACTATCACAATCTGGATGTGCCTTGCATATAGTTGAGTTCCTACACACACATTAGGAACAAAGATACCCCAGTGAAATGCTGTGTATCTGTTAAATGTAGTAACTCTCTCTGGTCTCATCACGTATTACAAGTCCATTTTTGACGACTTTAACCCTCAATGTTATCTTGCAGAGATGAGCTCATTTGACATCACACAACAGTGCCACGCCCCGCAGTGTCCAGTAGTCTGGAGGGAGATTGGTCCTGAGGTCCACAGCGGCTATGTAGTTCAAGTCTGTCCTCACTGGCTTCTTATAGATGGGACACGAATACAGACGTGGGTCCTTCACACCTATTTCACACAAATACACACATACACAGACACAGACACAGACACACACACACACACACACACACACACACACACACACACACACACACACACACACATACACGTTTTTACAAGATGCAACAAGATGTTTACACATGCCACACACTAGGAGCTGCTGACCCTAGATCAGACAAACCTTAATTAAGTTTTCTATGTATTCTTGAACTGTATTGGCTGTAGCTTTAGTGTACGTATGAGTTGCTACTGTATACTTCACTACAAGATTCCCATTCCCATACAAGAGCATACTACAAGCACAGTAAGATAAACCATGAGGTGTTTCAATGCTTATGAATTTCGATGAAGGAAACAGTACAAGGTGATTGGATGCCAGTGACACCAGGAATTTGATTACATTAATGTGGTGAGATAACGTAAACAAAAGTCTGATTAAATGATGACTGATAAACAGTGGTGTGTGACTTGCACTGAGTGCACTGAATGGTGTGAAACATCTGGAGACTAGTGGAGTTTGATGAGGTTAATAGAGTGAGATGATTGGATGCTAATGAAGTTTGATGAGATAAACCACGTGAGGTCATTGGATGCTGGTGTAGTTTAATGAGGTCAACCAAATGAGGTCATTGGACGCTAGTGGAGTTTGATGAGATAAACAGCATGAGATGACTGGATGCTGGTGGGATTTGATGAGGCTATTTCTATAAGCTGATTGAATGCTGGTGGAATTCAATGAGGTAAATGGTGTGAGCTGATTGGACGCAGGTGGAGTTTGATGAGGTAAACTATGTGAGGTGATTGGATGCTGGGAGAGTTTGATGAGGTTAACTATGTGAGGTGATTGGATGCTGTTGGAGTTTGATGAGGTAAGCCCTATGAGGTGAATGGACGCAGGTGGAGTTTGATGAGGTAAACTATGTGAGGTGATTGGATGCTGGGAGAGTTTGATGAGGTTAACTATGTAAGGTGATTGGATGCTGTTGGAGTTTGATGAGGTAAGCCCTATGAGGTGAATGGATGCTGGTGGAGTTTGATGAGGTAAACTATGTGAAGTGATTGGACGCAGGTGGAGTTTGATGAGGTAAACTATGTGAGATGATTGGATGCTGGTGGAGTTTGATGAGGTAAACTATGTGAGGTGATTGGATGCTGGTGGAGTTTGATGAGGTAAACTATGTGAGATGATTGGATGCTGGTGGAGTTTGATGAGGTAAACTATGTGAGGTGATTGGATGCTGGTGGAGTTTGATGAG
Source organism: Coilia nasus (assembly GCA_027475355.1). Taxonomy (NCBI): domain Eukaryota; kingdom Metazoa; phylum Chordata; class Actinopteri; order Clupeiformes; family Engraulidae; genus Coilia; species Coilia nasus. The sequence continues at coordinate 28,571,479 of CM050218.1, read as the reverse complement.
GTAAGCCCTATGAGGTGAATGGATGCTGGTGGACCATGACGCAATAAACAGCATGGATTCACCAGACGCTAATGGTGTTTAATTGGGATGTTAAAAGGAACTAAGTGGGTGTTATACACCATAAACAGACACTAGAGAGAACAAGAGACTGTCTAAGGAGACATTCACATTCAATTGGACGTTCTAAAAAGACAGGAGGGTATTGAGGGGAGCAAGTGAATCAACTGTGTTTGTGTGTGTATGTGTGTTTGTGTGGCATTTTGGTTTGGTAATAGGACGTGAAGTGGACATGAAGTGCCTGGAGAGGGCTGAAGAGAGATGTTGAGGAGGAGATGATGCCACAGCTTGACCGCGGTTTAAGCCGCCATTTTGGAGAGGGTGGAGTGGGGTAATGGGCAGGCCTTTATTCTACAGAGGGCTATTATCCTCCTCACCCTCCCCACCCAGGTCTGACAGGATAATAATAATTACCCCTCTCTAAGGCTACGCACCTCTCCAAACGCCCTGGCCGCTGTGCATAATGAAGTACAAGCCTGAGGAGTCTCATGGAAAATGAACTGTCATCTCCTCAGGCCCTTCCTCCACTCCACTTTACTCACCAAGATCCCATAGCACATACAACAGCCATTTGTCAACAGTCATTTTCATGACATTTCATTTACATGATAATGATGCCGCTGTTTCTGCTGCTACTCATGATGATTATTGTGATTATTACTATTATTATTATTATTGTTGTTGTTATTATTTGTGTACTAACATTGGTCTGGCCTCTACAAATGTCCTGGTCCCACTAAGGGAGGTAAGGGAAGAACATTTACTCATACAGGATCCATTTTGTGAATTAAATCAACAAGGTAACTGGCATTACAAAGTCATATTGCACATGCTTTCAACATCTCTCTCTCTCTCTCTCTGTCTGTCTTTCTCTCTCTCTTTCTCTCTCTATGTTGTACATGCATGCATGTGTTTAAATTACTGGGGAGAAGTTTTTCTAGTCTCTTCCCTTTCCTTTTTGTCATGTAGCAGTTCATGACTCCTCTCACATTCAAGTTGTTGAAGGTGATAATTTGTATTTCCCCAGAAGGTAGAGGGGTAAAAAAAACACTTAGCACCTGCAATGGTGTGGCTCATTTTTGATTATTTTCAGATGTGTGTGTTTTCTCATTGGACTCCAGTATCAATGCACTTGAAATGAGTGTCACTGTCACTGCTCTAACAGACAAAATACTGTACTTAGTAAACACAATAGCCTTCATTACTACTTTCTCACATAAAAATACCATACAAGGTTAGATGATGTTACACTCTACGGTCTGAACTGGCCAAGGTGGCGGTGCACAGAACCTTGAAGTTTGGCCTCATCTGGTTTGTGAGAAATCTGTGTAACATCACACAGGGTTTATCAAGGGGCTAGTTATTGGTACGGAATTTGTTTCTGGACCTTTATGTTTTGTGCTATTGATAGGGCATTTGGACAACCTGATTGTGGTCTGGAAGCTTACCAGTACCATTATGTAAGGATATTGGTCTGGAACTTCTCCTAACCCAAACCCTAACCCTAACAAATCCGGCGCACAGTTTTCTAATAAGAGGTACAGCAGATTCTGTACCAATAATACCAATTCCAGGGGCATGGAAGCTGCCGTACCAATAACCACTTCGAAAAAACAAAAACAAAACCATTGTAAGCAAGCACTACCACCCTCCCTCAAACTTCAGACTTGGCTCCCCGTCCTTACCGTTGTTCTCGGCGTACATCCTGAGCACCGGCATGGGCTCAAAGAGGACCTTGGGCTTGGAGTCAAGGAGACGGCAGTTGCGTCGGTCCCAGCCCGCCCCCTCCAGGTACAGGCCGTACACGTACACCCCCTCGGCGGGTGGCTGTGTGATGTCATCCTTCATCCATCTGGTCACCTCGTTGCACAGCACCATGCGGTCCAGCGCCCAGCCTTTATTGGCTCGTGTGATCTCCTGCACGCCAGCATAAAGAGCACGCACAATTAGTCAGGATTTTGGAGGTATGTGTATGTACTTGTTTGTGTTTGTGAGTGTGTGTATGAGTGTGTGTGTGTGTGTGTGCTAGAGAGAGAGGGAGAGAGAGAAAGAGTGCAAGTATTTCACTGCAAAAGTGTGTGTGTTGTGTGTGTGTGTGTGTGTTTGAGTGTGTGTCAGTGGGTTAGCCTGAGCATTTACCCTGGCAAACAGCATAAGTGGCACACAGAGTGGCTGTTTTGGTGCTGAGCACACAATGCAGAACACAGCTCACTAAGCTCACAAACAAGAAAACTGCCTTCACACCGAATCTCTGTGTCTCAGACATTATGCAACAAACTGCTGTTGTGATAGCACTAAATCTCTGATGTGGAGTTTTTACCTTTTGAAAGCGTCTGTGAGACCTGCCTGTCTTACAGGTGTTAGATGACTCATAGATGACAACATAACTCGCTTAATCCCTGGGGTAAGTGTGTATGTGCTGACCTGCAATGTACTGTCCATGTGTACTGTATATGTGTGTGTATATATATATATATCTGTGTGTGTGTGTGTGTGTGTGTGTGTGTGGTTTTGAGAGTGAGTACTCCACCTGTCTCATAGCTGTGAGGAAACCTTGCGGGTTAAAGAAGCCGGTCATCCAGAAGCAGTTGGGTCGGCCCTCGAAGATCCAGGACTGGAACTGCCGGTTCCGCTCCAGCAGCTCCGTGAACCAAAAGCCCAGGGTGCTGGAGGCCCAGGAGGCCTGACAGCACAAAACAAAAAGAAGGGGGGAGACAGGAGAGAGAGAGAGACAGAGAGAGAGAGACAGAGAGAGAGAGAGAGAGAGAGAGAGACAGAGAGAGAGAGAGAGGAAGGGAGAAGCAGAGAGAAAGAGAGAGAGAGGGACAGAGAGAGAGAGATAAGGAGAGAGAGAGAAGGAGGGATCGAGAGAGAAAGAGAGAAAGAGATAGAGAAAGAGAGAGACACAAAACAACAAGGGTGAGAGAGCAGCCGCAGAACAGTGGATAAGTGCAACCAGCATGCTCCAAAATGGCTCCCAGTGGGTTTTACAGACAGTAGCGCTTTGTTCAGTATGACTCTTAGTGTCATGTTTAAACTCCATACTCTGAAAGTTTATTTAACCAACAACGTCAAATGGCCAAGATCCTGTGGTTGAAACGTCGCATTGTTTTTTGTTGATTAAATAAACTTTTGGAGCATATACAGAGTGCAGACCTCCTCTATATGTGGGGAGCAGACCTCCTCTGTCACTGGAGTTATGCTCTGGCACCTGTAAGGTTACTTTTGGATACAGTATCTGCACCCTTTTGGGGCAGTAGTGGGCTAGTGCTTAGGAGTTGGACTTGCAGTCAAAGGGCCACAGATTCAATTCCCCACACTGACAGGTGGGTGTGAGTGAATGACCAGAGCTCTCCTCCATCGCCCACACTGCTCTCCGAGTGCCACTGTCATGGCTGCCCCCAGCTCATACGTATGATGGTTACATTTTGTTGTGTGCACTGTGTGCTGTTTGATTACAATGACAAATGGGAATCACTTTCACTTTTCACAATTATTACTGTTTAAACTCTATGCTCTCTAAAATGAGCTCGTGCTGATCTTACAGAGGGGCCCCTTAGCTACTAAGCACGCTGCACATCCTTGTAGCCACATTGGACAGCCATATAATGGCATTAGATTGTAAATAAACTTTTAACAACTTCATTAAAATGTATTTCATTAAGGACAAAAGCAGTCCCAATTGGGCAGCTGTAGCCTAATGGTTAGGAAGATAGTCTTGAGATCAGAGGGTTGCAGGCTCTAATCCCGTACTAGTAGGAGGAATGTGGGTGGGAAGTAAATAACCAAAGCTCTCCTGCACCCTCCTCCATGGCTGAAGAGCCCTTCAGCAAGGCATCTAAACCCACATTGCTCCCTGTGAAATAACAGTAATTGTAAGTCGCTCCGGACAAGAGCGCCAGCTAAGTGCAATGTAAATGTGTCCACGACTGAGCTCAAAAGCTATGACCTACAACTGAACAATCAATCCTTCTGGGCAAATACCATTGTGTTTTTTTTAACCACTGAGAATGCTAAATGTCTTTATGGCTCTCCTTCAGGTCAAAAAAAGATGGAAGTATGAAAACAAATATCTATAAATGCACCCAACCCAATGCAAGTGTTTGCTGAAAAAAGATTGATCCTTTTATATCAGTAACTGATATATTTACATCCACAGAAGGAATGTGTGACATATGAATAATAAGTAGTACGTAAACAACCATATCAAACTAAAAATAACTTTTAAAATAACTTTTACTGTTATTTTTTACTGTTATATCTCTGGCAGTGCCTACCCACGATGCTTTGCGTAACTCACACAACACCCTAGAGTTCATTTATTCATTTGCTTTGTAACAGCCCGTGCCCCCCTGAGGTGTGCTTCATATTAGCACTGCGTGACGCATGCCGACTAGCTCGCGGACGGCACGCATCAAAGCTATTTTCGCCTAATTAACAGCGGGATCCCTCGAGAAAGGAAGGCGAGTCCCAGTGCTCTCGGGTTGATGTTATTTACACACTTGTGAAGCGTGTGATACACCCGTGCCTGACCTGTGGCTGATGCATCTTTCTCAGACGCCTTTAGCCATACACCACTGGAAGGCCAAAGAAATGGGTGCATGCACTGTATGGGTGACCACAACCTTGACTCTAGAATGAAAGACACTTTCAACATTTTCTTTGGAAAATGGACTGCAGGTATATAGCGGATTCCTATATTCAGAATGGAGTACCCAAGCGCTTTACCTTGAATGCCTCATTCACCCATTCACTTGTTGCAAAGGCTGCCATGGAAGGCGCCATGCAAGTGTCCTGCTCAAGGACACTTCAACCCACCCAGGAAGGTCGGTAGAATTGAACCAGCAATCCTTCGCTTGCTGCGCGACTCCTCTACCTACTGAGCCAATGTCAGCCCCACCCAGTTTAACCTTCTTTGGATAGTCCACCCACCAAGATGGTTTTCAGCAGGTTTGTTGAAATTAAGTTAAATTTAGTTTTTTTGTTTACTGACCTATCACCTTAATCAAATCCAAAACTATCAAAACCCCCTAATCATAACATACTGACATACTGTTTCAAACAGACAATTTATAGAACCATCTCTAGGACCATTCAAATGAAAAGTGACCAAAAACACTTGCATTAAAAAAGGAAGTCAACAGGACAAAAAAAGAAGTCAAGAGGACAAAAAAGAAGGACAAACAGCAGTGGTTTGAAAAAAAAGAAAAGGTATGAGGGCTCCTGACAGACCGGGTGTTTGGGCAGAGGTGGGGTCTAACAGCCTGAGTGTGCCACTGCTATGCCCATGAACACTGCCACTTTAAAGCACTGCTCACTGTTGCCTGTGGCAGATGTCAAACGGGAGGGCAAATGGCCCAGTAACAAATGGCCCAGTAGCTTTGCATGATAATGGCTTTCCAAGTTCACTGAGTGCTTTCAACATAACAATCAATTTGTTCTTAGGAACACAGCACATTTGTCTATGCAAAAGTAGTGCAATGCATCTCCACCACATCCTTGACAGTCAAGATAAGGGAGATAGCCTGTACATATGCTACTGACATGCTACCAACACTGAAGCGTAAAAGGGAAAAAACAAAAAAAAAACCAAGTTTAAACTTATAGGACAGCACAAGTAAAGACCTTTAAATCCACTACATGTGTTCACATATCACCAGCATCTCAGTCTAACCTTTCAGGCTCAAAGGCCTTCAAAATGTCTGATGGATAACACTAGCAACACCAATGGTTTAAATGTATCTCTATTCTGCTGGTGGTAATGGCTGCAATGACCTCACCTTACCTCACCCCCCTTTTAACAGCTCCCTTTGATGTGATACTATTGCGACAGCATCCGTAGCTACAGTGGTGTTGTGACACGATGATACTCTCTCAGCTGTAGATAATGCTTGCTGACACACCGCTACAGAAGGAGGGGGCAAATGGACCCCATTTACTGCATGTTTCCTACCATGACTGCTTTGTTTAGCTTGATTGAAAAGGGTGTGCATCATTTTGTTCCTTATGGTATAATATGATATACAATGGGACCTTTTACTGAGCAGAAATGCAGAAGGTACACATGTACATACACACACACACCCACAGAAAAAAGAGAAAACATACACACACTAGTGTATACTGACATGTTGCGCATATAACCTCCTATTGTGAATATAGGATATAATAAGGCTGCCAACGAATATTCTAAATTCGAATATATATTTCAATAGTTTAACCCTATGGGCCCAATGGACGCAAAGTGGGTCCAAATTTACACCCATTCTTCTCTGTTGAATTACTCTGGAACAGTACATCATAGCGAGATGGCACTTACACCAAACAAAACAGCAGAACCAGGGTTTTACAGTGTGACCACTTATTTTTGTGCTCAAGTATAAGTGAGATATTATTTTTTTTTAATTAGCCAAATCACTCATATTAGAGCTCTGCACAGGCATTACTCTCGTTGGAATTACTCGCGAACACGTGATCACATAGACATGGCACGCACATCAGAAGAAAGTACAGAATCTCAGCTTTCCAACAACACCATGCACATATCTACATTGAATTTACCACATTAAAACAAGGGATCAAATATTTGCCAAGTAATGATTTGACAAATTTCTACTTGTTCTACTACTTCTACCTTTACAGTCACGGTTATCAGTCAATGCATAATGTGAATAGCGGAGCTTACGGATTCTATTGCTATTGTGCATTTCTCTGTCAAAACAAGTATCATACAGTTTTGAAATTACAGCAAATTTCTGCAAAATATCCATTATAATCCTGATATTACATCCTTCATTAAACAGAAAAGGCCTTTATTTTCGTCAGGCACAGACTACATATGTACCAACATAAGCCACTAAATATCCCACCATCAAGGTTCTTATATTGCCAGATTCCAGACAACTTCCTCTACTCGAATATGAAAAGATATCCCTACTGACACCATCCTATGGACAGGTACTTGCAAGAATACAAGATTTTTTAATACACATAATGATTTTTATTGGTTTACTATTTTTTACAAAATCAGTGCAAATAGTAGCTCACCAAATGTAACCAGATCTGGATAGCCTAGACTGTCCTGAAAAAAAACAAGATGTACAAAGCATATATGTATGGGCCTTAAAATGACCAAGATATGATCTTAAAAGTACTGTAAAGGTAGTAAAAATATCCTGAAAATAGCATAGGGTCCATAGGGTTAAAAAAACGGAATTCAAAAGTGAAAATTAATATTCGAGGCGCAGCTGTCTGCTTTGCTAGTTGGCGTGCTGCCTAAGGGGTCAGGGACAGGTCACGCACTGTCTGACATCACAGCTGAATGTTGACTTCTGACTGGAAGATGGCAGAAAGAGCAGAGCCCAACTCTGAGAAGAGAAAGAGACTTTCCCAAAATCTAGAAAAAGCCATATATGGAAGGATTTTGGTCAGTACAATGTAAAATAATGAAGTCAAGAAATAAAGTGGTATGCAAGCTATTGAAAACACAGTTAGCATATCACTCACCAACTAGCAACATGAAGTCACATCTCGAAAATGTGCACCCAAATGATGATGGCATACTGTAATGTGCGGAACTACAGCTAAACAGCCACATCCAGTGTCGTGGATGGGGCAGGCTTCAGGGAGTTCTGTCAAGCATTTGGAAGCAAAGTACTGAGGTAATCCCTAGGCTGTTGACGTAATGCGTGTCATTGACAAAATGCCCAACCAGATGTTCGAATATGTGGGAAGGGAATATGTGTTTTATTTACAGTGAATAGTGAGTTTTGATCAATTTTGACAGCCCTAAGATGCACACAAGCATTTCTTTCAATACAGATGTACAAACACACTCACACACACAGACACACTTACTTTCTCCCAGCGCGAGGGGATGCGTGCGTCGTACATGCAGTCGAGCGCATCGCGGAGACTCTGGCTCATGATGATGGTGCCGTCGATGGCCAGCTTGAGGTCGGTGAGTGTGTGTCGCACGAGGCCCAGCACATGCTGCATGCGCTCCACCTCCTGACGCAGGAAGATGTTCATGGGCTGCAGCGGCCCCATCTTCAACAGACGCTCACGCACCTGCGGACACACACACACACATATGTGAACACACAGACACACAGAGAGACAGACACACACACACACACACACACACATATGTGAACACACAGACAGACACACAAACACATATATTCACACACACAGACAGACAGACAGACAGACAAACAGACAGACAGACAGACAGACACATAGACATATACACACAGACAGACAGACAGACACACACACAAATACACACACACACAGACACATAGACATATACACACAGACAGACAGACATACACATACACACCAGGGTTGTGCAAAATTCTGAATTTCAGAATTTAATTCAATTCAATGAATTAATTTGAACTTGAACTGGCTCCACCCCACAGGATGTTAAATTGAATTTTAATTGGAATTACAGGAAGCTGAATTGAATTCTTTGCAATTCAGAAAAAATCATTCTAATCACATATCAGTGAGAATGTGATACTTTTAACATACATTTTTCTTCTAAATGGGGAAATTACATCCCAAAAAAGACAGATGTAGTATAGACACTAACATACATTCCCTTAATGTTGAATACTTAGCATTTTTGGAAATAAAGTGCTCTCGTAACATTTTCCCCAAATTAAAAATTATTACAATTTTAATGATTAGTTTTATAGAGTATGTTTTTAATGTTAGTTTGTGGTAAAAAAAAAAGACTATTTAGTGTAACAATGTACTGTGTAAATAAACCCAGTACAGTAATATCTATGTGAAATAAATACTGTAATCATACATAGTATATGCAGATTTCTTTTATGTATTCATTTGGCTTTTTATAGGTTCATTAGAAAAACATAGTGAATATTTCACAGGAAGGGAGTGGGAGAGTAGCCTGGTAAATTAGACCCTCGTACTTTATACAGAGGGTCTGGCCGTGCTGCCAATGACATTGCTGTATTACAGTAGGTACCAGCCAATCAGCAAACAGCGGGAGTGTTCATGAGTGATGATGTTGACTTTGTGTGCTACATTTGAATTGTAGTGCATAGGCAGTTAATTGCAAATGTGACGACCAGACGTTAGCGATTGGGTAAAGGCAGAACCAGTTGTTTTAAACTTCAGCAGAACCCATACCTCCAGGAAGAAACCGTTTTCCAATACAGCACGGCCAGACCCTCTGTACAAAATGAAAGGCAGTACGAGGGGCGGGTTTACCAGGCTAGTGGGAGAGAAGTACAGTATGGGAAGGGTAGAACTGGGAAATTATCCAAGCCAGATTCGAACATGCGCCCCCATGAGCACTTGCCCATACATAGTCAGATGTGTTAACCACTGCACCCCCTATGTTTTTAAGAGTACGTGTTAAATACACCTAATTATAATACACATAATTATCATGAATTTCTTTGAATGGCATGGAATACTAATTGTACTTCTGCAACTGCAATTCCGCTTCCTGTCTGCAAGGCCTATTCAAATTCAAATGCAAGAATTGAATTGGAATTTAGGGGTAATTCTCAATTTAATTCTGAATTCTGTACAACCCTAATACACACACACACACACACACACACACACACACACACACACACACACACACACACACACACACGTGAACACAGACACAGACAGACAGAAATACACAGACAGACAGGCACACACACACAAGCACAAACACATACATATATGTGAATATACAAAAACACAGACAGACAGACAGACATACACACACACACACACACACACACACACACACACACACTCACACACACACACACACACACACACACACACACACACACACACACACACAGAAAGACAGATAGACAGACAGACACAAACACACACACACACACACACACAGAATGACGTTGTTGAAAACATACATGAGACATCCAAAATGCTGTGTGCAAAAGTAAGGAAACCTTTGAGATTGATCACTGTTTTTTGTCTGGAATAAACTCAAGCTAGGGGACCTGGTAAATGTGAATTAAATGTAGCTACCGAACAGTTAGGAGGTACAGGCCATTCGTCCTTCAATTAAGTTGTATTCTAGAGATGCCATGAGGGAATTTCTATGCGTCTAAGGGTTTTCAAAGCATCTTCATGGGTGGTGGTCATTATACTGTTTAAATGATGATAAACGTCAGACTTACCTATTTCGTGCCATGATGGCAAGTTGTCGAGTACCTGACACATTAAACCAGCCATAAATCATGATCCTCCCTCAACTGCAATTCAGAATAGAGTGAGTGCATTAATTGTGTTGTTTGGATGTCATGTAGTGCTGTGTGTGTTGTTTTTAATATGGCAATTTGGCAGCTATTTGGCTTTTTTTTTGCACATAGCATGCTTGTTTTGGGAAGCCTCCACTGCAATGTCCTACTATGAGCTCACTCTGGACCCCATTAATGCACTCTCTCTATTACTAGGTGCAGTTGGGGGAACATCATAATTTGTGCCTGCTTTGATGTCTCAGGTGCTGGAAACATTGCCATCACTGCAAAACAAAAATAACTCTCAAGTTTATTAAGCTTTCAATAGTTTTAGACCATTACCCACAGAGATGAACAGAAAACCGTAACACCAGATATCTTGAAAGTAAGGCAAAAAACAAAACAAAAATATAGCTGCAAGCAGCGATGCGGGTGCCAAGCATCTGCCCGTAACATAACCTGTACAATTTTTCCTATAACTTTCAAACCAAAAAACAGTAACAGATAAAAGCCAAATGACATGAAATTCATGGTGCTTATTCAGAATGTCGTCTTGTATCATATAACCAAATTTGGCGTTTGGAGTTGCCAAGAGATAAGCTTACTTCCTGTTTGGTGGCTTTTCCCCTGAATTAAGGATTAAGGATGACATAAAAAAGCCTGACAAGCCTGAAAGGGCCATGCTAAACTATGACCAGAAAATAATAAAAGTCTTAAATCAAAACACATTAAGAGATATGAGCCAAAACATATTTTTGCTCATTACAGCGCCCCTCGTGGCCAAACTGCAACACATTTGTCATGACCTCTTGTGACATAATCAAGAGTGAAAATTTAGTTTCACTTTCGACATTTTTTAAAAATCCAGGACTCCACTGAAAATTGGATGTACGGATCAAAAGTAACATGCATGAACACATGTCCAACTTTGACCTGTTGGTGTCGCTAGAGTATGTGCTCCATTGACATGAAACTTGCTGAAATGTATCTTGACACTGTCCTGAATCAGTGTGCCAAATTTCAAAACTTTTTACCAATTGGTTCTATGGGCTGTCATAGACTCCCATGGTGGAAGAAGCTAGAAACACAATGGGAGCCTTTGCAGCTTCGCTGCTTGGCCCCTAGAAACAGGCTAGTATATCTCCTGAACATTGTGCAGATCTAATTCACAGGTATGG
>CM050218.1:28532500-28557500 GCA_027475355.1 Coilia nasus | reverse complement strand
CTCCCCACCACGGCCTCCCTGGTCTCCCCACTGCCGCTGGAGGCATCCTTGGGCTGGATGCTCAGGATGGTGTCCAGCACGTCCTTGGCCAGCTTGCTCTGGTAGGTGATGTCTGCGTTGGGGTGCAGGCCAAAAACCTCCGGGGTGTCATAGGTGGGCAGGCCCTGGACAGGGAGACAGACATGAGGGAAAGACAGATAAAACACAAGCAAATGGATGATGCACTGTTAGCTGGTTAGTAGGTGGGACAGACACATGTGCAGACAGACAGGTTCATAGACAGACACACGCATGCACGCACACACACACACAGGGGTTCTGGAACATAACTATCGCGATAGACGGGGGATCACTGTAGCCTGGTAAACCAGCCCCTCCTACTTCATTTCATTTTGCACAGAGGCTCTGGCCTTGCTGCTGTTGACATTCATGCATTCGGACCAAGCAAATCTGAGCCAATCAGCAAACAGAGACAGAGGTGTTCGTGAGCGATGACTTTGACTGTGTGCCACATTTGAATTGTAGGGCGTAGGTAGGCTAATTGCATACGTGACAACCAGACGTTAGGGATTGGGTAAAGGCAGGGCCACTTGTTTTGAACTTCAGCAGAGTCCACACCTCCAGGAGGAAATCGTTTCTCAATGCTGCAAGGCCAGGCCCTCTGTACAAAATGAAATGAAGTACTAGGGGCTGGTTTACCAGGCTAGGATCACTGTACTGCGGTATTTAGGTTCTAACCTGGATGTAGTGCATGTACTGCTCCACATTGGAACACCTGGGGATGCTGTAGTCCTTGTAGAAGTGGAACTCGGGGCTGAACATCTGCTCGCTGAACCACACCTTAGCAAAAGTGTTCAGAAGACGCTTGTCGTAGTCGTCCGTCACCCGGCCTCCATATTGAATCTCACCAATCATGTAGCGGACTGTGCTCCACGACACACCCTGAGGAGGAAGAATGACATGACCACACATTAAACACACACAGACTAACACACACACAAACACACACATTCATACACTGTACCTCTGTTTTTGAGCTGTGGTTTGTTTGTGTCCATGGTGCTGGGGTGGCTGTAAATATTTTGTTGTACCAATGTCCTTTATATGACCTTTATATGACCTTTCTCTGCCCTGCCCATCCAGATATGTGACCCCCCTCAGCAGCAAGGGTTGTTACAGGAACAAAAAGACCTGACCACATTAGTCCAATTTTCTCCCAAGGTCCCTGCACTGGCTCCCAGTAAGTTATGACTTTAAGGCATTGCTTCTTGTGTTTATATCATTAAATGGGATAAGACCCAATTACCTATTGGATATGTTTCAGCTGTTTCAGCTGGTGCAACTATGCACCAACTAGGTTTCTGACAACACATCAGAAAAATCTGTTGGTAGGACCTGCTGTCAGAACAAAAAGTGGTGGAGCAGCTTTCAGCTGCTATGCTGTAAAGCTCTGGAACCAACTTCCAGAAGACATCAAAAATGCTCCTACTGTTTCAAATGTAAAGACCAAACTGTTGTCAGATGCTTTCTGTTAATGATTTGTACTAATTGTATACTTATTTAATGTGTTTTTATGCTTTTATATATTATTTACCACATACGTTTTTTTACTTTTATGCTTTTACACTTATTTTATCTTCTATGCTTTTACATATTGTTCTTTGCTTTTATTTTTGTTAAGCACTCTGAATTGCCGTTGTGTATAAAATGCGCTATACAAATAAACTTGCCTTGCCTTGCCTCAGCTTACCTTCTTAAGGTCCATGTCATCCAGGTGGTTCTGCACAAACTGGATGGTGGCGTTGAAGTCGGCCTGGTTGAACTCGTAGGGGATGTTCCAGCCCAGCGGGCCGTACTTGCGCCTCTCCTGAACGGTGGAGTGGAGGAAGGCCACGCCGTAGAGCAGGGGCCTCCACTGGGACATGTTGCTCACATCCAGGAGGTCCTGGCTGATGCCTGACCAAAAAATATAACAACAAATACAACTCCACTGAAAAAGGGATGTGAAGAGCACATGTACCTCCACACTTTAAAATACATTTTGATAGTATGGGATGCCTCAGATACATTTCTTCTACACACTTCTACAATGTAAATCCTTATATTCCATTTGTTAACCAGTTACACCAGGTTGAACAAAGAGATGACAGTTGACTATTTATTACAAACATATTTAAATATGGTCTTGTCCAGAAGCAAACCTTGTGCACTGACACAGAAAACCACTTGCTATCCCAAACTCAATTGTGATAGCACACACACACACACACACACACACACACACACACACACACACACACACACACACACACACACACAAAAACAACCAAAACACACACACTGACCTCCGTAGGTGCGCTTGAGGCCAGCCTTGAGGCCCTGTGGTGGCTGGTTGGTGAACTTGATGGCCATCTGCAGCAGTGTGATGGGGAAGAGACGGTGCGCCTCCGTGGTCATCCACAGCCGGAAGCCCTCGTGCACCACCTCCGTCTCTGTCAGAGTGTCCATCAGCTCGTCCAGGAAGCCCAGGCCCAGGTGGCAGTTCTGCAGCAGCGCCCAGCCCCCCTGGGGTCAGAGAGAATAGAATAGAGTACAGTAGAATACAATAAAATGCCTTTTATTGTTGCTATACACATGTAACTCCTTCTCCAGTGCAGACATGTATGTTGACTATTTACAACATAGAATAAATAATTTGTAGTGCAAGACACAATAAGAATAAAAAATTAAAAAGGTGGGGTAGGGTGCACAGTTCTGAGGCAAAAGTAGAGACGAGGGGGGGGGGGGGGATATGAGAGGGAAAATGAGAGACGAGGGAGAGCGTTGACAGTGAAAGAGAGGAGGAAGAGAGGAGAGGAAAGGACAAAGACAGAGAAAAGAGAAAGGGGTAGAGAGAGGAGATAGATATAGAGATACAGATAGGATGGAGGGACACAGATACAGAGATAGATAAAAATGAGATGGGAGACAGACAGACAGACAGACAGACAGACAGACAGACAGACAGACATACAAACATACAAAGAGTAAAAGCAGACAGAGAGGTGGGCATATGAAATGGCGTTTCAACTGTAATTTTGAGTATGTTTGAGGATTCAGATGTTTCCAGACTTTGTGTATCCAAATGTTGATGCAACACACCAAACACTAGAATACTTGAGTTTGTATGTATTTCATGTACAACTGTTCATATGGTTTAGACTGACAATCAGCAGTTTCACTGCATGTCCTACTCCAGTATGTCTATGCATGTGACAATAAAATATCCTTGTATCCTTGTATGTGCTAGTGGTATACATTATGTGTGTGTGTGGACCTACGTTAGCCATGGTACTCTGCAGTAGTTTGCGCGCGTGCCCCTCCTGCCCCTGGCCCATGCTGACGTAGCGCGTCTGCATCTTGTGGCGTTTGCCCAGCGCGATGATGGAGTCGGTGGGGTCCGAGCCCATGGACAGGAAGCAGACCAGAGGCGTGCGTGGGTCCGACTCCTCCCACGTCATCTCCAGGTCCAGCACCACCCCCTCGGTGTACCGCTCGCCCAATGACTCCTGCACATACTTACGCGCCTGTGTAGGACACACACACATACACACACAAGCACAAGCACACAGACAGACAGACACACACACACATGCATATGTACACACACATACACACACACACACACATTAACAAAAGCACACAAACACATGCAGGCATTCACAAATGCACACATACATAACCCCCCAAACACACAAACATTCATGCATTCACACACACACAACAGACACACACACACACACACACACACACACATAGCCACACAACAGAGAGGCACTAAGCTTTGGTTCATTTTAACCTTTCTTTGAAGTACAATCTGTTAAAAGAGCATTCTCAAGTCTCTAAAGTCACTCTCTGAAGTGACAAAGACCAAGAAAGTTGGCTTTGTAAAGCAAAATGGTTCAATGGGCTGCCTTAGAGAAATTGCAGTAACACTGCACAAATAGCAAAGCTAAAGGCAACTGCTGTTTTATTTTGCTTGACTCTGCCACAATAATAGATTGGAGCATGCCCGGGGGGGACAAACGGGTCTCTTGTCCCAGGCCCGCCTTAAATCATAGAACATGGGTGGGGTAAGGCAGTGGTGTGTAATATGTATAATGTGTTTGTGTGGAGAGATAAATCAGTGGTGTGTGTGTGTTACCTGGACGATAAATAAGTCAGTGGTGGGTGTGTTACCTGGACGATAGGTAAGGCAGTGGTGTGTGTGTGTGATACCTGGGCGATAGGTAAGTCAGTGGTGTGTGTTAACTCGGTGATAGGTAAGGCAGTGGTGTGTGTGTGTTACCTGGGCGACACATAATGCAGTGGTGTGTGTGTGTTACCTGGCCCATAGGCAAGGCAGTGGTGTGTGTGTGTTACCTGGGCGACAGATAAGGCAGTGGTGTGTGTGTGTTACATGGGCGATAGGTAAGGCAGTGGTGTGTGTGTTACCAGGGCGACAGGTAAGGCAGTGGTGTGTGTGTGTTACCTGGGCGACAGGTAAGTCAGTGGTGTGGGTGTGTTACCTGGGCGATAGGTAAGGCAGTGGTGTGTGTGTTACCTGGGCGACAGGTAAGGCGATGGTGTGTGTGTGTTACCTGGGCGATAGGTAAGGCAGTGGTGTGCGTGTGTGTCACCTGGGCGATAGGTAAGGCAGTGGTGTGTGTGTTACCTGGGCGACAGGTAAGACGGTGGTGTGTGTGTGTTACCTGGGCGATAGGTAAGGCAGTGGTGTGTGTGTGTGTTACCTGGGCGATAGGTAAGTCAGTGGTGTGTGTGTTACCTGGGCGACCGGTAAGGCGGTGGTGTGTGTGTGTTACCTGGGCGATGGTTCTGTCGGGGCACCAGGAGCGGATGAGGAGCAGGCGGCGGAAGCAGTCGAGCGTGGTGTCGTAGGCGTTAGGGACCAGCTCCTCCTCCGGGGCCTCCTTATCAAACCAGCTCTTCCACTGCTTCTCATTACGACCGATCTACACACACACACACACACGCGCACACACACACACACACACACACACACACACAGTACGTATACACACACACACACACACACACATACACACGCACACAAAGTCACGCACACACACACACACACATACAGTACACACACACACAGACACGCACATGAATACACATACACTCACACACAGACACGCATGCACGCCACACGCATACATACACATACACACGCACACGCATACACACACACATACAGACACACACGCACACACATACACATGCACACACACACACACACAGTGACAGCAATCAGCAAGAAAAGCAGAAAAACATCAAAATGGCAGCAAACACAATCACAGCCATGGCCAAAGCTACAGCCACACACACAATCTGGTGACTCAAACACACACACAGATACATGCACAAACACACAAACACACACAGCTGAGCATATGGCCATCAATTTATGCACATACATAGAAAAAGCCAAACATGGCATGCAAAGACTGTATGTGTGGAGCAGGCTTGGGGAAATTTACTTCAATAAATAAATAAGGCACCAGGATGTATCAGAGCATAGTACACACACACACACACACACACACACACACACACACACACACACACGGTGACAGCAGTAAGGCACCAGGATGTATCAGAGCATAGTACACACACACACACACACACACACACACACACACACACACACACACACACACACACACACACAGACACACACACACAGACACACACACACACACACACACACGGTGACAGCAGTACGGCACCAGGATGTATCAGAGCATAGCCAATATAAAATCCAACTGTCATAGTAAATATTAAATCCATCTGGAAACAATTTCATTTCCAATCTTATGCAAAGACAGATAATACACACACACACACACACACACACACACACACACACATTCACAGAAGGCTGATTTTGATCGCTGTGGGTTTATCCATTGAGATCTCATTGGGGGTGTTCTTATCACATCCTCACTCTGCATAAAATTATTCAGTCAACACACACACACAAATACACACAATCAGATGCTTCCCATGGCAACACACGTCTGTCACTCATCGCATTGAAAATGGTGTGTGTGTGGTTATGACCAGTTCAATACATTTCATCAGAGAGGGTAAGGACAGGGAGAGAGTACAGTACATGTTTAGAAATGACAAAGCTCAAGAAACACATACACACACATAGGCTTGCGCACACACATGGGCAGTGTGTCATACACACACAAATGCACAGTGGCACACACACACACACACACACACACACACACACACACACACCTGGTCCAAGATGTCAGAGAACTGCCAGAGTTTGCTGAGCTCCACCAGGTTGAGCCACGTCATATCCAGGATCCACTTGGCTGCTTTAGGCGGACAACCCTTCAGATCTAACGAGGCACCACCTGTGTGTGTCAGTGTGTGTGTGTGTGTGTGAAAAAAATCACATTGAGATTAGGTTCATGTCGAGTCACACTCGCTCACACACACGCAAGCACACACACACACAAGCACACACACACGCATGCACACACACACACACACACACACACATACACACACACACAGAACAGAAGCGATGAAACTCTCAGATGGTGTCACAGCAGGTGCCTCATATCAAATCTTTCATCATCGGAGTTAAGCTTCTACCTGTGTTCCCTAGAGGATAGTAAATCTGCCGTGGTCAGTATAGCCTGACCATGTGTATGTGTGTGTGAGTGTGTGTGTGTAAATGTGTGTGTGTATGTGAATATGTGTGTGTCTATGTGAATGTGTGTGTGTGTGTGCGTGTGCGTGTATGTGTGTGAAGTCACTAGGGAGGGAAAGTGGTTTATTGTTTGGCTAGAGTCTGTCAGGCTTCCTTTGAGATTGATGACGCAGGTCTTGGTGACACCTGCACCTGTCTACCTGGCTGTCTCCCACACACACACACACGCACCCACACATGAAGGCGCGCGCACACACACATTTCCAATGACATCTAAGGTACACCCCTTCCATTACATTGCTTACGCACAGGCACACAAACACACCCACAAGACCCCCCCCCCCCCCCCCCCCCCCCTACAAACACACACACACACACACACACACACACACACACACACACACACACACACACACACAATACATCACCTGTCCCCTCAAAATGTCAGCATCCCCTCCCCTCCTGCATATTTCATATGTGCCTGTACAGACACCCTTTCCTCATCTTTCCTCCATTTCCCTGCTTAAACACCACGACATACACCATCACACACACACACACACACACAGTCAAACACACTGCCCAGACTTCCCAGCAATCGGCCCATCCACAGAGATGTGTCATGCTAGGACAGGACCGGTTAGCATTTCAAAAGACAGCTTTGTGACTAAGTGGGGCTCAGTGAGGTAACTTGGTGGAATGTGCCACTACTTCATTTTGAATGTCACAGTCAACAGAACCGACCTGCACTGCTGCCTTCGGAAACGGGCAAATTAAAGTCCTCTCGAGGCGGGGAGGCGACATGAAAATGTAATAGCTTTTGAAAATGTTTTGCTCTCGTGCTCTCTGAACTGGAGCTCTTGAAAGAACTTGTTAGATTCTGCCACTGATAGTTTTCTGCTAAATCCGTTTTCATTTTCTAAAGCTTTCTGCAGATGCAGACGCAAAGTTGTTTGATTTATATTCTATATTTAAATGCTCAATATATGATAAATCAAAACCTAACACAGACTGCTCACAGACAGACAGACAGACAGATAGATGCAATTAATGTTATTGAATAAAATCTTTGCTGAAAAAGATTGCTAGATCTGTGAGCATGTCTGTGACCTGATGATGTGGTAGGTGAGGTGTGTACAGAACCTTTGATGAGTGTGAGTAATTTGTGTGTGTGTGCGTGTGTGTGTGCCCCAATGGGCCAAAGGTCACTTAATCCGCACCGCCTCCAGGGAGCTGGTTTAAGACTAGAATGGGATCCATGGATCTGTGAGCGTTTCTGTGACCTGATAATCTAGCGAAGAGGTGTGTGAGTTGTGTGAGGTGTGTACCTTTGATGAGTGTGAGGAACTCATCGTGTTTGATGCGTGAGCTCTGCATGTCGATCTTCAGGGCCAGCAAGAGGGTGAAGAGGAACTTGTGCTCCTCGTAGAAGCCGCGTGCCGCATAGTTGTGCACCTCGAAGGTCATGTGATCAATGATGTTGGCAATGCGCTTGCTGGTGATGGGGCTCCTGGCTGACCTGAAAATGGGAGAGTTATGTAACACCAATCAATATCTACATACAGCACCCCCCCCCCCCCCACACACACACACACACACACACACACACATACATGCACACACAGGTCAGTGAATGAAGACAAAAGTAAGATAAACAAACTTAAATGTTCTATATCCGGAGACCTGTTCTAGCTTCAAAGAAACCTGTCATGCTTCATTACAATGCCTCAATTTCACTCCATGTTCATCAGTAAGAGGCAGTCATGCTTCTGCTTTATTTAATCTTTTTTTCATCTAAATATAAATCACACAAGAGCACACAATGTTAATCTGTAGTTTCTAATTCCAAAAGTTATAGATTTACAGTAAGACAGCAATATAGATAGATAGATAGATAGATAGATAGATAGATAGATAGATAGATAGATAGATAGATAGATAGATAGATAGATAGATAGATAGATAGATAGATAGATAGATAGATAGATAGACAGATAGACAGATAGATAGATAGATAGATAGATAGATAGATAGATAGAATAAAATCTTTGCTGAAGGAGATTGCTAGATTTGTGAGCGTGTCTGTGACCTAATGATACAGTAGCAGTGCATGTATGGTATGTTTGTACAGTTTCCATACATAATGAATGCATGCATAAGTGGTGTGCTGACAGACAGACCTGGCTAGTGAGAGGTCGAAGAGGCCCAGGAACTGACGAAGGGAGGTCTGGTACATGACGTTCACCATGCTCATCTCCGTTATCAGGAAGTAGAGAATGCTTCCTCGTGTGGCCACTGGAAGGGCAGGGAAAAAAAGAGAGAGAGAAAGAGAGGGAGGGAGAGAGGGAGAGAGAGAGAGAGAGAGAGGGAGAACCGGGAGAGAAAAACAGGGGAGAGGGAAAGAGAGAGCAAGGGAAAGGATAGAGGGAGAGTAAGAGGTAAAGCAGGGGAGAGGTGGAAGAGTCCAGAGTCTGAGTTCAGGTAGGTTGTCTTTGTTTGCCACACACACATTTTTAAGAGGCAGCAAGAGTACTCAGGGCCCACATTTGATCTGTCCTACCTGTGAGCACACCCATACACTAGAAGGGAGGGAAAGTGGAACACAGCGATCCTAGCGGTGGCGTTCCTATCCCCAGAGCGATCCTATTAAAAATCCCATAGACCGATTTTTAAAAAAATCCCACAAAGGTATGACACGGAACTTGTGCACCAGACATATTTTTCAGACTATATATGGGGATTATCTACTAACTGTGAAAGTACTGTGTGAAATTTCGTCCTATTAAAAAAAATCTAAATTGTGCCTAACTTGTCATAAACGGACTACAACTTTGAGTCGCTCCCGTTACGTCAGTAAACACAAGTTCACCATGCTGTAATTCGCGACTGATTGCAACCACGGAGAAACAAATGAATGCCAGTTTTCACATTTCATAAAGATTCCATATAGCTACGGTTGTGGGTTCTTATAATCAGATGAGTTTCATGTACACAATCGTTGGGTTTCACTTACTTCTCTCGCCGGCAGCTAACTGTTAGATTTGGACAGGCGCCAGATTTTACGGTGACGTCATACACGCGCCTATCGTTCAGTGTAGTCCTTTATCAGCTTTTTAATTAACATTAAAAACAATTCAGATCAGTGAAAAAAAGAAAGTATGACAACCTGAATCGATAGAACTGCCCAGCATGCATATCATATGAAAGCCACTATCTTAACTTTGGAGTGTGAGCCGAAATGTAATTTTTTGAAGAAATAATCCCATTCATTTCGATATAGAGGTGGGGAACCAACCAGCAGGGGGCAATGAGATTACTTTCCCTCCCTATTGAGTGCACACACACACACACACACACACACACACACACACACACACACACACACACACACACACACACACACACACACACACACACACACACACACACATTAGAAGCAGTGGCCACAAAGATACACACACAAACATATTTGGAGTAGTAGTCACACACACACACACACACACACACACACACACACACACACACACACACACACACACACACACACACACACACACACACACACACACACACGCACCACCTGCACTCATCAAGGCTGCTCTGCTTCTCTGCTCTCTGCTCTCTCTCTCCATCTCTGTCTGAGACAGACACAGAGAGGGACAGAGAGAAGGGAGAGAGAGAGAGAGAGAGAGAGAGAGAGAGAGAGAGAGAGAGAGAGAGAGAAAGAGAGAGAACCGAAAACACAGAAATTCAAACAACCCTGTTACACACCTTAATTACAATGAAGAACTTAAAAAAAACAAAAGCACACTCAGAAAAAAGAGGGAACAGTTCAGCAAAAATCAATTGAGAATCTATTGAAGAATCTCTAAATTCTAACAATTTCTGGAATAATTGGAATACCACAGGGGTGCCCCAAGGGTCGGTGCTGGGCCCCCTTCTCTTCGCCATCTACAACACCTTGCTGGGCCGTGTCATCCGCTCACGCGGCTTCTTATATCATTACTATGCTGATGATACACAGCTGCACCTGTCGTTCCGACCAGATGACACCATGGTCTCCGTACGCATCTCTGCCTGTCTCTCTGAACTCTCCACATGGATCAAGGAACACCACCTCCAGCTCAATCTGTCTAACTCCTGGTGATCCCAGCCCAGGAGTCAATCCACCATGATATCAGCCTGGATATGGGCATTGTCACGGTTGCTCCGAACAAGGTTGCTAGAAACCTGGGCGTCATGATTGATGACCGGCTATCTTTGTCTGACCACATTGCCTCCGTAGCGCGGTCGTGGCGCTATGCTCTGTACAACAATAAAAAAATCAGACCGTACCTGACCAAATATGCTGCTCAGCTCCTGGTACAGGCTATGGTCATCTCTCGCCTCGACTATTGCAACACATACAGTATAATAAAAACAATGTATTCTAACAACAAATGAGCAATTAAGATGAGAAACAAACAAACAGAATTCCTTAGTCAAGAAAGTGGTGTGAGACAGGCGCGCCCACTATCAACCACCCTCTTCAGTATTTATATTAATGAATTGGCTAAAAGTCAGCAGTCAGCAGCACCTGGACTCTCATCAAATTCCTCCTTTTCGCTGTCTACAATGGAATTCAGTCCACAGCAACACCTAAATGTCCTGCATAATTTTTGTCAGACCTGGGCCCTGACTACTAGTAATCGAAAAACTAAAAGACTCCAGAACATACCAGAAAAAATCCAGATGTCAAGGATGGAAATTTACCATAGGCACAAATACTACTGAACATGTAAAAAAGTATACTTACCTCTGACTAAAAATCAGCTCAACTGGCAATTTCAACTTGGCTGTGCATGATTTGAAAGAGAAAGCAAGAAGGGCTTTCCAAAAAATCAAAAAACCTATCCAAATTGATATACTCATTTGAATCTGGCTGAAAATATTCAAATCAGCCATTGCACTATATGGCAGTGAAGTGTGGGGTCCTCTTATACAAAACAAGTACAAAAGCAAGCTCCCTCATTTAGATGGTCTTGAGTCTTACACGACCTAATATAACTGATCAGACTAACCCAACTAGCTACCAGCCTCAGGACATTGATACCATTGCTCAAACAAACCAGCCCAACCAAGTAATAAACACAGAAAAACAAAACTACTTATCATATTACACTGAAACAACAAAAAATCAAAATAAACTTCAATGCTATCTGGCCCTAAACAGAAAGTACACGGTAGCAGACTACCTCTCCACAGTTACTAATACCAAACATAAAAAACCCTGACCAGATATAGACTTAGTAACCATAGTCTGGCTATAGCAAAGGGCAGACATAGACAGACCTGGCTACCTAGAGAAGAAAGGCTGTGCACAAAATATAACCAAGACACTGTAGAAACAGAACTTCACTTCTTAAGGGAATGCAGCCAATGGGAAGAAATATGCAACCGATTCTTTCCCAAACTCACAAATATACATCCAAACCTAGAAGACAACAAGTTGATGAGAATACTACTAAGTGAGGAACAAGAGAGTGCAAGAGTTGCTGCCAGTTATGTAGGAGAGAGTCACCTCGTGAATGAAGTGCATAAAGAATCACAAAGACATATTGTCACACACACACTCCTACATGCACATGCATCCCATCCACACACGCACACACATGCACGCACACATACACACACACACACACACACACACCTGCATACACATGCATCCCATCGAGACGCACACACAGTCACACACACATACGCACCTTACACACACGTTTAAGACATGTGCACATACACATGCATACACACACGCACGCACACACACACGCACACACACACGCACACCTTGTTCTGTCCTTGTTTACCGTGTTATGCACACACTACTTATACTTTGTACAAGTACAAATGTTTTGGCAATGCAATGTGTATTTCTGTGTGCAATGTGTATTGTCATGCCAATAAAGCTCTATCCAATTGACTTGAATTGAGAGAGAGAGAGAGAGAGAGAGAGAGAGAGAGTGGTGACATCAGGGTCTACCACCGAGAGGAAAGCATCAGCAGCTGTTTGTACCCATCATGGCTGCCATCCTAAGCCCCTGTGCCAGCCGTCTGGCACTTCTGCAGGGTGGGGAGGGCAGCTGGACCAGGCTGCTTCAATTAATGAGCTGGCAGCCATAATTGTTTGTCTGGTTTCGTTTGGTTTTCCACTGGAGATTGTCAACACTGATTTCCCATTGCCTAGGTATTTTAACCCACATCCATTAAATTATCCTAGGCTAGGCTAAAGATCCATTCACACCAAGGGGGTAGGAATATATGCGGAAGTTGAAACCCCCATGGGGAGAGTGCAAACCGGAAAGGGCCCAGTAGCCTTTAGCATTCCATTGACTTAAATTCATTTTAGCGGCACTTTGAGATCAAGTAACTTTACATGAGAAGCACTCTGTCCCTTGATATTGGCATTGTTGTAAACCGAAGAAGACACAGCAAAACATATTTGCTCCAATCAGAAATCTGTAATGTTATTGCCTTGTAAGAAACATTTATCTGAAATTATGCTAAAAAGGACGTCACAAATCATTCGACGGCTAGTGAGTTTCTGTCGCACTGTAGTAAATTTACCGTACTGTTTGGATAACAGTCCATTAGTGTGGCCACCTGTCCCGGTTTTACCTGACTGTACCAGTTTAAAAAAATATTCTCCCGGGACACTGACACCTGGGTCGCTGCTTGTAAGCAAAAAGGTTGATTGGGTTGCCGAAATGTCCAGATTTTTTGTCAGACATACTGTAGGTGGCAACCCTACAAGCCATAGCCATGGTCATGCCCATTTAGTTTTCTATTCATGTTGGGAAAACATTTCCAGCAGTATTTCAAACAAAATAAGCTTAGGAATTGGAATTTGTTTGTAAGCAGAATCACTATCTTAATGGATTTTACTATGCGATGCAAGTGAAGCCCAAAGAAAGATGGCTAACCTAAGTTACACGCTATAGCTTGGTATGTACATCCCAACTAGCTAGTTCCCTTGACATGCTGTCTTGCAAAGCTGCCTGGAACCAAAGTTAGTAGAAGAGGAATCAACTCCCCACATACAGTATTAGCTTCCCACTCCAGTAAGTAATTGCAGCTATAACGGTAGAAAAATATATATATAAAAAAAAATCATACGCCATCTGATTTGTGATTGAGCATCTACCACTCAATTTACCATATTCGGGATTGTTGGCTGACATCACCGGATGTCACCACGAGCTTGCGCAGTAGCCTGGTGACCAATTCGAGAATTCAAAATCAAAATTCAAATCACTCCTTTGTTCCTTTGCACATTGGCAAAGACAAAATCTTATAAGCCTGTAATGGAAAAACCTGTCCGTAGGATTTGTGAGCAATTTCACTGACCGACTCTGATAAGCTCCATGATGGTGCACATGTTCTCTGAATCACAGCTACCTGCAGACAGGATGAAACGGCAGGATGGGCAAAGCCATCGCATAAGCACACCCTGCTGGGGCAACCCCAGGCACAGTGAGTGGGGACTGAGTGTGTGTGGAGTATGTGTGTGTGTGTCTGTGTGTGTCTGTGTGTGCATGCGTCTTTGCGGGTGTGTGTGTGTCTTTATGTGTGTGTGTGTGTGTGTGTGTGTGTTGTAATAACTGCCCTCTAATTATGTCACTTTTGGTTGCCCCCTCTGCCCTTATGATACACCTTGCAGTGTGAGTGTGTGTGTATATACGCTGAAGCTACATACAAGGACCGTATTGTTATTATTTAGTCCGTCTTGTGTAGTCTCCTAGTATCCATCATTCCAATAAACGAAGAACAGGTCGTGTCTGGCTGAGTTATATGCAACTTTCTGGGGAAAATCGTAGCCAGTTCCTTACAGAGTTTGTGTGTGGTTATGTGTGAGTGTGTGTATGTGCGTGCGGTGAGTGTGTGTGGTTTGCAGGAAGAGTGCATATCCAGCACTTTTCACCTACTTAGAATCCACAGCTGGAGCGCCCTGAAGCAAGACCCCTAACCTAGTGTTCCCTAGAGCACAGCTCCTGCCCTACCTCCTCCTTCTTGGAATGTGTGTGTGTGTGTGTGTGTGTGTGTGTGCGCGCGTGCGTGTGTGTGCATGCGTACATGCTTGTGTGCACGCTCGTGTGTGTGTGCTTTTGTGTGTGCATATGTGTGTGTGTGTATGTGTGTCTGCACGTGTGTGTGTGTCCGCTTCCTCACCGGGCCGGTACTCCTCGCGGGCGGCATTGATCTGGACCTCGGTCTCGGCGGCGATCTGCAGCTTCTGCGTGACCTCCTCGGCGGTGCGCTTGGTGGTGCTGAGCACCAGCACCAGGCTCTCGTCGTCCACCAGCGAGCCCTGGGTGCTGCTAAGCCGCAGCAGCAGGCTGTCCTCTAGCTCCTTCATCTTGCGCTTGTTGGACGTCACGTCCTCCAGCAGGCTTGTGCGCTCCCTCTCCAGCTCCTGATGCACATTAGAGGACACACACACACAACCATGCATGCACACACACACACACAACCATGCATGCACACACACACACATGCATGCACACACGCATGCATGCACACACACATGCACGCATGCATGCACGCACATTCACATATACAAACATGTGTGCACACAAACATACGTGTGTATTCTCTCTCACACACAGGCACACACACACACACACAATCACACACACACACACACACACACACACACATCAGAAAGACTGTCTTGTGTGCACCTGTCATTTTCCCTTGATTTACATTGACATGCATATGTGTGTATGTTTGTGTGCATCTGTGTGTTTCAGTAGTGCATAGTTTTGCAACCTACCAATCGAACAACATGTGCTTTTCAAATCGCATTAGTTTTTCTATTAATGGATTGCTTTACTTTTTGCTTTTACTTTACTTTTGCTTGTGCTTTCCTTATGCTCACAGACAACACTTAATAAAATGGGGTTTGACATAGCAGTACAGGCCCTCTCCATTAGCTCCCTAAATGCAATGCTTTTGGAATACTGTTATTGTTGCCTGGATGTCTGTTTTTGCGCCTTAGGCTCTTTAGTATGTATTACAGTCTACCAGCCCACCAGACTACCACTGAAGAAACTAGCTGTCCACGGCACCGCTGGGTTGCTCTGTGCTGTGCTGTGCGTGTGCACACTGTACGTGCTTGCTGCAAGCACAACCTGTTCTTCCTTTTTGTTTGCCTCCAGGCAGTGTTTTCTGCCAATAACTAACTTTCACCTTCTGACAAGGTCTTGTCCTCTTTCTTTTTTGAGTCTTTGAACTTCTCTTTCTTTGATGATACACTCTGTCTTTTTCTAGTTTTTGATGCTTTGAACTCCAGCAAGAACTCTCTCTTTCTGTCTCTCTCTCTCTGTTCCACACTTTTAAATAGCATCGGATGGCCTGATATTTAAGCTCCATCCTTAAGTCCGTAAGTCTTTTAGTACTTTTGTTCTGAAGACCCCCCCCCCCCCCCCCACACACACACACACACTCCCACGACGGGAGCCTGACTGCTTCCTGTGAGCGTGCTCCCCACTGTGTGTGGGCAAGGGTGGCTCCATGTGAGACTCAGTAGGCACTCTGTGGTGGCTACGTCCCCCTGTGCCAGTCTGGTGCCAGCCTGTCGTTGCAGGGGCCCTGAATTAATTACTACGCCTCACGCCACTATGCCACCACAGCCTCCAGCTCAGCAGGCAAGTCTGTGTCTGTTACTGGGTGCAGACAGGCAGGCAAGCCTGCTGAGCAGAAGAGAGGAGAGGATAGAAGAGGAGACCAGAGGACAGGAGAGAGGAGAGAAAAGGAGAGGAGAGGACAGGAAAAGATAGGAGGTGAAAAAAGACGAGAAGACAGAGGCAGAGGGGTGAGGAGAGGAGAGAGGCTGAGGAGGGGAGAGGAGAGAAGAGAAGGGAGGAGAGTATAGGACAGGAGAGAGGATAATAGAAAAGAGAAGAAAAGAGAAGAGGAGAGAAAAAAAGAGAAGAGGAAAGGGGAGAGGCTGTGGATGTCATGACTTTGCCCGAGGGTGGCAGTGAGGCCAATCAGTGGATGAAGCCAAAACACTTCAATCGCCGTGGCGATATCAGCAGTGACGTGGCCTCTGCCTGTCTGACCTGTCCGTCACGAGATGATGACAGCTGTTCTAAACACACTTTATTTACACACGCATTGGAAGTAGACTGACGCCGGTTATGCAATTCCACACAGACCACTTGTGTCTGCCTTGAGTTAATGGAGGTGTGTGTGTGTGAATACGTACAATACTCACTTCGTATCACACTGTGTATCACACTGTGATTGTTCTCTCTAGATTCTACTCACCTCTCTACTCCTTACTTCTCTTTCTCTAATCTCTCCCCCCACTCTTCTCTTCTTCTAATCTCTCCCCCCCCTACCTTTTGACTTGCCATAGTGACAAAAAGTCCACTCTGGGGACCAGCGACAACAGAAAAATCTTTTGCTGATGTATAAATAGCATCATGTTTTTTTTATTTTGACAATTTTCATCCACTGCATTCCCTGTTTATAAAAGTAATGACTGACCTTTGACAATCAGTGCTTGTAATTTTATGGGCATGGTTGTTCTACAGATCTAACATAAATTTTGCAGCTCAGTCATTGGGATGAATACTTTATTTATTATAGTATTTTTCTTCTATGACATATTTCTTCTTGAATGTATCAAGCTACTAGTTCTCTCTTAATCCACCCTGCCATCCTCCACTCTCCCTCAGTTCCTCCCCCCATCTTCTGATCTAGCCCTCATACCCTCTCAACGCTCCTCTTTCAGATCTACTCTATCCTTTTTTCTTCTTTGTTAACCTCTTCTCCAAACATCTCTGTTTTCTCTTCCGGTTTCATTCCCTGTTTGATCTCTCCTCCTCACCTTTTCTTCTTCCTCTGTCTCTCTCTCTCTCTGTCTCTCTCTCTCTCTCTCTCTCTCTCTCTCTCTTCTCTATCTGTTGCCATTCTCTGCACTACTCTTAACACTTATCCTTTCTTCTCTCCTTCTTCTCCTTTCCAGTAAAACTCCCTTCATCAATTTCTTCTCTTTTATCCTCTCCTCTCCTATCCTCTCCCAATCTCTACCCCCCTCTCCTCTACCTTCTCTCCTTTAGTTCTCCTCACCTGTTTCTCTCCTCTCCTTTCCTCTCCTCCTCCCCTCCTCTCCTTTACTCTCCCCTTCTCTTCTCTCCTCTCCTCCTCCTCTGTTTGTCTGTGAGGATGACTCACCTGTTTCTCTGTGAGGATGACTCTGCCCAGCAGCTGGTCCTCCAGGCCCCTCATGGTGACGGTGAAGTCGATAATGGAGCTGCGGGCGCTGATCTCGGGCGTGTAGGCTGGGTTGGGCAGCTTGGTGGTCATGTACAGCCGGAAGCCCCTCATCACATCCACCTCCTTATCGCCCACCTTCACCTGTGTGTGTGCGACCAGACCAGAAAACACACGAACACATGCACACAGACACACACACACACACACACACACACACACACACCGGTCAGTGCACAGAAAAAAAACTTCTTATAGTCATCCTTCACCTAAATATATAAGCAGATGAGAAAGCCACACACACACACAGACACACACACACACAGACACACACACACAGACACACACACACACAGACACACACACCCCAGTTAGGGTACAGAAAAAAACTCCTCCTTATAGTCATCCTCCATCTAAAGATGTGAGCAGATGAGAAAGCCACACACACACACACACACACACACACACAGCATCAGTGACGTCCATGGAGACCCATTTGGCCAACCTTCTTTCCTGGAGATGTGATGTGAAAGTTTAACACATATCTGTGAGGTCAAAGCAAGAACTTGCTAATTATGGTTCTCCTACACCTGCCGACGTGAGGAGAACACAAACCCAGGAGCCTCATTCCAGAAGTTTCTAAAGACATGCTCTCAGAGGCACTGGAGGCCATGGCTTGTTGGATGTGATGGATTTCAAGTGAAGAAAAGGCCCAGTGTGTGCCTGGTGTGAACATGGGGAAAATGTGTGTAATGCATCAGCCATTCAGGTGTTCACGTGTCACGTCTGCTTGCGGGCATCAGCCACAGAGGCGGCAGCAGCTGCTGTGGAGACTGGAGAATGTTAGCAGCCTCGCCGAGGCATGTGTGAACCGATAATTAGACAACAGCAGATGAGCCCGCAGGACAAGACACACACACACACACGCACACACACATACGCACACACACACACACACAAGCACGCACACACACACAAATACACATGTGGCCACACACGCAAGTACACACACACACACACACACACACACACACAAATACACATGCGGCCACACACGCAAGTACACACACACACACACGCACACACACACACACACAAGCACACACACACTGTCAGCCCTGACACTGCTCTCACTTCTAAAGAAGGAAAAAGTGAGAAACAAGACTCACCCATCTCCTCCCACTCCCACAGCAGCAGACGAAATCTCAAATGCCTGCTCTTTTCTCTCTCTCACTCTTTGCCTTTGTCTAGGAAATTGCCTCTCACATCTTCCACATAGGCAAAACTAAATGTGCTGAAAGCGAACACACTGCACTATTGTTTGGACTCTTGGCTTTCTACAGATATAATTGAGCATGGAGTATAAATAGAGACCAAACACCATGAGTACATGAGATGCAGGACAGCCCATAATGATCATCCATCAGCTCCTAGCTTCAACACTGACCTCAGTCATGCTCATGCAGACATGCCAACAGCTGGGAAGGCAGACGTATTGTACCGTATCCAGGTAGGATAAATGCAAGTAAACAGAGTTTACCCACCTCTCAAATTTCAGAAAAAGAGTTTATCCACCTCTCAACAGATCACCTATCAATACAGTTTATTCACCCTATAGTAGATGTTTATGTACCAAACAAAATTTCTAACATTCCAAAATGACAGTATACCATTAAAATGCACTGGGACTGTTCAAACATGCTTTGCATGTCTTTCTAAAACACCTTGTGTCACACCGTGCATCCACCTCACTGTGATCAATAAATTCATAGTTTACCCACCCCTGTTTTTACTATTACATTCTTGAGAAAATGGGGTGGTGACTTGGAATGCAATTTAAGCTGAAACAACAGCCTAGGAACATTTAGCAAGCCTGCTATCTACAGCAGTCACTAGGACATGGCTGCTCTGACAAGAGAAAATGGTGGACACCTGGCTGCTTTCTTTAAATGGACACACTCATCACACGCTCTTGCATAAGAGTCAGTTTTGGGCAAGCTGACGTTACAGCTATGACCCTTTACAGTAAAACTCAAGCTTCCTTTTGAATAGCATTTTAAAATTTTAAATTTTAATTAAAATAAAAAAAAATCCATTGCTACTCTGTCTGCAGTTAACGTCTTGCTAATTACCTATCTAAATTAGTTTTAGTCTCAGGTTTCATGTTCAGTCTAGTTCTAGGACATGAGGAAACAGGGACCTTGTAGGTGGTGCCGGTCTTGATGAAGTTCTTCTCCAGGACCTGGTCCAGGGCGGGGTCCAGCTCCTCGCCCACGTCCTCAATCAGCAGGGGGCGCCCAAGAGACAGGCTGTCCTCCAGGTGGTTGCGGAAGTACTTGTGGTTCAGGGACGTGATCTGTGAGAAGAGAGACGGATGTAAAGACCGGTGCTTTGCAAATGGCTTTTTATCTGTAGGTTACTGCCTTTCTTCACAAAAATAAAAGAGTCTGTTTAATAAGTGTCACCTCTGCTCAAACAGTTATCTGTCACTGATGATTTGCTAAATTGATCTGATTCTACTGTTCTTATAGGCTGCTAGATCAGTTATTACTCGCCTCTGTCATTATCTGTGCGTTATCTGTTATCTGTGCCAAATTAATGACCGACTGTGCAAGTCATTACCTGTTTCCTGTTACTACCTATATCTGATGAGTGATTACCCTCTCCCGAAATCATCTCTGCCTTATCAGTTATAACCTGTCCCAGATCAATAGTTACCCACACTTGAAATGACCTGTTTCTGATTTGTGTTATTTGTCATCTGAGGAGTTATCACGTTACCTGACATTACCTGTGTATTTTCCATTAGAGTACAGTAGAAGAGTACATATTCTTCCCGAAGGAAAATTAATTACTAGTTATTACATTACTAAAATATTACTAGTACCTATTCAGTTATTACTAGTAGTATGCCTAGTAAGTATACCAGTGCCATGCCTATTATTAGTAGTACAGGAAACTATGCATATACAGTACAACATTTACTTACACACTGAACACACTGAGGAAGGCCGAAAGCCAAAACACATCTGTATAAATAAATTTTGTATATGCATAGTGCAGCCTGCATTTCCTGACATCTGGCCAGCACTAAAAGTAAGTTGAAACTGTCTGAAGGAAGCGTGCTCCTACCCTTATGAACTGTCATTAGTATCACCTAATGGGTTATTACTCAAGCCCGATTCAGCCTCACCTGTAGCTCGTTCCTGGCCTCCTTATTCTTGATCCAGATTTTGCCCTGGGTCTGCGGGTCGATGAGGAGGGGGAAGCGGGCAGCCTTGGTGACGATGATGCCATTCTGGATGGACAGGTCATCGCTGGGCAAGCCTTGCAGGTTCCACTCGCTGATGGTGGGCGCGTCGATCAGCATCTCCGTCAGGTTGAGATTGGTGCCGAACGGAATGCGCCGACTCCTCATCTCCTGCTGCCAGTCCTGCAGAAGAAGGTTCCGGAACTCCTGGTTGAAGGGTCCGGAGTAAGAAAGGAATGCCGTCGCTAGGAGCACGTCACCTGTGACCCAATGACAACACAAAACTTTGGTCCTGTCATGCACTCTATGAAAAGCACTTTAAGTGAACAGTTGTTGTTTTTAAAAAGTGCTATACAAATAACTATGACCTGACTTGACTTTGACATTGACTGCATTACCAGTGCTACAAAAACTACATATTACAGCAACCCTAGACTAATGGGTGTTTTCTTCTGTCTCTTTTTAAAGTTATGCTTTGGGTTTTGAGCCTTTAAACTAAAAAAAAAATAAAATAAATAGTGAACCTATAAACCAGCTTTACGGATTATGGCTTCAGCATAAAAGACATGTATAAAGCCGCAGTTGAAATTACAAGCCACTAAACCAGAGAGAACTGTACTGAAGCTTTCATCTAGCATTTAATCGAGCATGAAGGAATGCTTATAAGGATTGGCTGGATTCTATATGCAGTAAAACAGTAGCAGTAATGAGCACATCCCCAGTGGTGAGGTGCAGGGCAAAAGGGCTGAACACTACTAAAGGAACATAGTGCCCGCACACTGCTTTATCTCCCATACGCTTTTATTGTGCATGGATTCCTCAGTCTTCCTCAGGCAAAATGACCTATATGCAGCTATACCATGCTGGACACTATACCATGGAGTTCATCACCATGTTGGACACTAGGTTGGGTGCTGTGTTGGGCTCTGAGTTGGTTTTTGAATTGAACCTTGAGTTGAACACTAAAGGGCTACACACACTGGCTTGGACAAAGTGTGGCGCACTGTTCTATTACTTTAGGCTGCATTGTTTTTAATACGAACTTGCTACACTCTTGAGATGATTAGTGAGGCCCCCCATTCAATGTAAAAAGCTGAATGTCTTCATTGCTGTAAAAGTGCTATATAAATGCAATGTGTTGCTGCTGTTGTTGTTGTTGAAATTGTTGTTGTTGTTGTTGTGTTGTTGTTGTGTTGGGTGCTGGCTGTGGCACACACCGACGAGGCGTTTGGTCTGCGCGGCGAACTCCTTGCTCTGCTGCGTCCAGCGCTCCTTCTCTCCCGCCAGACCGCTGATGAGCGACGAGGCCGTCTGCATCTTATGCCTGCAGCGCTCAGCATCCTCCAGCAGAGCCTGCACCACACACACACACAGGGACAGCATCACACAGGCGTTCATGCGGACACAGACAGACAGACAGACAGACACACACACACACACACACACATTTCTGAATACTTCAGAAAGGCATTCACACACACACACACACACCAACACTCAGCCACACACATGCTTTAGAATGTATGTAGATGTGTGTGTGTGTGTGTGTGTCTGTGTGTGTGTGTGCATGTGTGTGTTTGTCAAAAGTTATTATGCTGGAACCACTTTTCAGAAGTTTCTATTTTCACGCTACAAAAACGATATCGTTGTGCTGATGCAAGGCCAGAACACATCACGACTCCATTTTCAGAAGAGAAAGTCTTTTTTGTCTGCTCATGGTGTGGAGGGGCCCTAACCCTGTCAACTGACACACACTCTGTACCCACATACACACACATGCACACACACACACACACACACACATATACACACACACAAACACTAATTAGTCTGCACTTTTGAGGAGCGCTGAGCCTGTGAGGGAAGCAGATGGCTGTCCTCCTGGGAGATTTGGTGATTATGTGAGCGCCAGGTGTACTGTCAAAAAATCACTTTCCGTTCAGTGGAGACTGGGCTGTCAGTCGTCACTGTCGATCACCAGACTGAACGATCACCACCATGCTAAAGGTTTGGTTTGTTGACGTTTACTGAGACAGTCGGTGCATTACGTAAACTTTGAAAAGTAACCCTGTCAAAACACAGTAGGAATTTCAAAAGTTTTTCTATTTGTTTGAAACGTACAAATGTGCACAGACACAAACATATACAGTATGAAAGAGGTGGGAAAATCACAGCCCAGTTTCATGGAGGTGACCGTCCCAATGACTAATGCAACCAGAGTGACCGTTCTCCAGCTTTTACAGTGCATTTGTATGCATGTATGCATAATATATGCAAAATCATGTATCATCCTCATTTGCATCTTACAGCATTACAGTCCCAGTAAACTGAAAACTGTGTTTGGTTTGGTAATGTAAAATATATCAGAAATAACACACACCCACACCACCTCCACACACCTGACTCTCTAATGGCTTCCCACACACACACACACACACACGCACAAACACACACACGCACACACACACACACACACACTCGCACACAGACACACCTGTTTCTCCATCATGGCCTGCTCGTACTCGGCCTGCACCACGTCCAGCTCGGCCTGTTTGGCATCCAGCTCGGCCCGCGCCTTCTGCAGGTCCACGTTGGCCAGGGCCAGCCGGTTCTGCTGCACCGCCAGGTTGGCCTGAGGGAGCATGAGCAACATTAATGGCCACCGCTGAGGGTGTGTGTGTGGGGCGGGGTGGGGGTGTTATGTTATCTAAGACACTTCTGCTGCAGCTACAGCTATAGTAGTGCTGCTCCAGTGATGCAGCAAGAAATCAATGTGTGAGCATATGTGAGGGAAGCTGGACAGCATGTAAAGGGGATGGGGTTAGTGTGTGTGTGTGTGTGTGTGTGTGTTTGTGCATGCATGTGCATTGGAGTGTGTAAGTATGTATGTGTGTGTGTGTCTGCGTGTAAGTGTGCTTGTGTGTAAGTATGTGTGTGTGTGTGTGTGTGTGTGTGTCTGTGTGTAAGTGTGCTTGTGTGTAAGTATGTGTGCATGTGTGTGTGTCTGCGTGTAAGTGTGCTTGTGTGTAAGTATGTGCGCGTGTGTGTGTGTCTGCGT
Organism: Coilia nasus; assembly: GCA_027475355.1. NCBI lineage: Eukaryota > Metazoa > Chordata > Actinopteri > Clupeiformes > Engraulidae > Coilia > Coilia nasus. The sequence goes on along the minus strand of CM050218.1, from coordinate 28,533,218 downwards.
GTAAGTGTGCTTGTGTGTAAGTACGTGTGCTTTGTGCTTCCCAAGTGGCTAATCCAGCTGCCTTGAATCACAGTTCAACTAGCCATCCACGCTGTCACATGCCAACTAGCCATCCACACTGTCACATGCCATCTAGCCATCCACACTGTCACATGCCAGGCTGAAGCTACATGAAAGGGAGGCAGCACACACAGCCCAGCAAAGGGCCTTAAAGGCCTCCCACCAAGCCCCGTCACACACACAGATTTGCACTCCCGCTGTCAGCATGGTTGACTACAAAGGTGTAGGTTGGGGGGTGTGTCAGAATATATGTGTGTGGAGGGGGTTGGGGGTTTGTATGTGTTAAATACACAGTAACTTGAAATTGGTAACTTTCATAGAAAAAATTGAACAAGAGATTTCTTCCCTAATTACCAATAAACTTGACAACATATCACAAAAATTTGCATATGTTGTCCTTCTGAACTGTAGCCTCTCTTTAAGGTCTTTGTAATACCATGGGATGAAACGATTTTACTTGTGACCTATGGTAAACTGGCAGTCATTTACTGTAAGTTACACTGAATTTACTGGATATGTGGAAAGTAAGGCACTTGAAGAAAAAGTAGTCATTCTCTCTATTCCCTCTACACTGAACTTGTGTCATCCAAACAACAGCTGTCTAAATTCTGTGTGGATCAGGTGACTGGTGTGACTGCAGGTCCACCTCATGAGTCTC
>CM050218.1:28497500-28530000 GCA_027475355.1 Coilia nasus | reverse complement strand
TATGGGCAAACCAGACACATATACACACCTGCAGACACATACATACATCATGCAATGCTGTGGTTATGTGCAAAACCACTAATACACATACACGGACACCCACAAACACACACACATAATACACCCACACACACACACACAGGCTGGTAAACACATACAAAATCGCACCTCTAAGAGATACTGGCGGACAGAAAAGCTGAATGATTAACTGGGCAATTGGCAAAAAATGAACAACAAAGAGGAAGAAGCTATCCATCATTCGGTGTTCATTGTCAGCTGTGTGTGTGTGTGTGTGTGTGTGTGTGTGTGTGTGTGTGTGTGTGTGTGTGTGTGTGTGTGTGTGTGTGTTTAGGCTTGTAGTGTGTGTTATCACCGTTAGTGTTATCATTCAGGCCCATGCCTGCTCTACTGACAGTGTGATGTGATTAATCACATGTATTGATGTTTGATTAGCCTGTAGTGGCAGGAGTAGGTGCTTGAGCTCGTCCATCATGGCACTGCACTCGATGTGGCCGCACTGGGACTAACACACCCCCAGGGTCCCATGGGGACGAGATCGGAACAATCGACTTGATTGATGTCATGGAAGGATAGGGAGTTCAAGTGTGTAATATGTCTGTTTAGTCTACAAGCAAACAGCTGACTCCTGAGGTTTCTGAGCCCAGTGTCTGTAGCTGTGTCTGAGTTTCTGTGTCTGTAGCTGTATCTGGGTTCCTGTGTCTGTAGCTGTCTCTGGGTTTCTGCTGGGTGTCCTCTCAGTCCCCATCTACAGTATCTCACAAAAGTGAGTACACCCTTCACATTTCAGCAAAAAATGGGCCATATCTTTTCAAGGGACAATACTACACAAATTAAACTTTAATATGTATTTCAGTAGTCAGTGTGCAGCTTGTGTAGCAGCATTTACTCTCCTCTGAAAACAACTTTACACACAGGCATTTTTGTGTACATAGCAGGCCACAAAAGTGAGTACACCCCACAGTGAACATGTCCAAAATGTGTCAAAATCGTTACTTTTTTGAGTGAGCACCATTGTTATCTACCACTGCCTTAATATAAAATCTATTCCTCCATTATGGGACCTGGGAGATGTTAGACACTGGTGCTCCTTCATCTCCTGTTTAAGGATGCCCCACAGGTACTCAATAGGGTTCAGGTCTGGAGACATACTTGGCCACTCCATTACCTTCACTTTCAACTTTTTCAGGAAGGCAGTGGTCATCTTGGAGGTGTGTTAGGGTTGTTAGCATGATGAAAAAAACTGTTGTGTGTGCCAGTTTCTGAAGAGGGCATCATATTCTGCTTCAGAACATGAAGCAATCCATGATTCCTTCAATGAACTGCAGTTGCCCAGTGCTGGCAGCATTGAAGCAGCCTCAAACCATGATGCTACCACCACTGGGCTTGATTGTAGGCAAGGCACAATTATAATGGTACTGTTCAACAGGCCGCTGCCACACATGCCTGACATAATTTAAGCTAAATCTTGTCAGACCACAGGATATGGTCTCAGGAATTCATGCATTTTGGACTGCATGTCTTTAGCAAACAGATTTAGGCTTTTTTGTGATCAAGTTTTAAAAGAGGCTTTCATCTGGAAGGATGACCATGAAGACCGCGTTGTTGCACTATGTGGCATATTATTTTAGCTCTGTCAGTCTGACCTCCCACTTCTGCAACCTCTGCAGCAATGCTGGCTGCACTCCTGTATTTATTTTTTGAAGGCAACTTTTGCATCTGACACTGAGTTTGTGGACTCAACTTCTTTCTTGATCCTGTCGATGCCTGTTCTGACAATGCACCCATTTTGGAAAACCACCTAATGACTCAAGCCATGATGGTGTATGTAGCGAAGGGGAGGGGAAGTCACCCCACCCGGCTTCGAACCCGGGTCTCCGGGGTACCAAACCTAACCCTGGGGGTCCCTCATATGGCTCACACAGTGGGTGGACCTCCAATGACCTCACGGCAAGCCATCCCACTTCTGACACCATTTGTAGCGAAGGGGAGGAGAAGTCACCCCACCCGGCTGCGAACCCAGGTCTCCGGGGTACCAAACTGGGGCTCTGACTGCAACGCCAAAGAGCCAGGCTGGTTGGGATGGCAGTCAGAGCACACCCACAACTCTAGTGATGGTCACTCCATCACAGTGTAGCTCAATTTCATGGTGTTGCTGATCTTTTATAGCATAGACCATTATTCTGTAAAGCAACAATTCAATTTCTCAAATCCTGAGTTTTCTTTTTGCCATGAAGAGCCATGTTGGTCATCCAGTGGATAGTATGAGAGAATTATAGCCAAAACAATAAAATGAATAGCTCTAATACATGACACACGAACTTGTAGGGTCCAGTTGAGCAGACCAAAACACAACAATTATGAATTGGACAAGTGGGTTTTTATGGTTGAATGATATGTACAGTTATCTTTGAGGGTGTACTCACTTTTGTGGCCTGCTATTTTTACAAAAATGCCTGTGTGTAAAGTTGTTTTTAGAGGACAGCAAATTAATACTGGTACACAAGCTGTACATTGACAACTCAAAAACATATCGAAGTTTCACTTGTGTAGTATTGTCCCTTGAAAAGATATAGCATTTTTTTTGCTAAAATGTGAAGGGTGTACTCACTTTTGTGACATACTGTAATTATTACATGGCAACTACTTCGTTTTTTTTTAAATACATGGTTAGTGTAAACCTGCTAATAGATGTGTTATTTGGTTTCATTCTGCTAACAAAACAAAGCTTTAGTACTTGTCTAGTAGGAAAATGACCCCTTGCTGTAAGAATGCTTTTAGACAGAGATGGTGTTCCAGAACACATGTAGCATACCTGAGTATGAGCATACCTCATCACATTTGCCTTCTTATTGGCTATTTGCAGTGCCACTCACCAGGTCTGCCCTCTTATTGGCTATCTGTAGTTCTATGTGTAATATATGTCTGCTCTTTCATTGGCCTTCCACCATGTCTACTGTACCTTCTTATTTGCTATCTATTGCGCCACTCACCATGTCTGCCATCTCGTTGGCAACCTATAGCGCCACTCACCATGTCTGCCTTCTCATTGGCTATTTGCAGCTCCTTCTCCTTAACCTCCAGCTCCCGACTGAGGGCTGCCACCGATTCAGATGCCTCCTTCAGCTTCTGCAGCCCTGTGTTCATCCTGTCCAAGAAACACAGTCGAGTAAACACAAACATTTACATGCAGTCAATTGGGAGATGTGTTCATCTCCTAGGATTTCAAACGTCTGGGATTTCAAACAAAGAGCATATCAAGAGGAAAGCATCATCACAGGCAAAGGTACATGAAAATGTGTTTCTATTTATGGTATGAAAGCACCAGAGATGGAGTGAACATTTGTTGTTCAAACATGAATATCCAAAAGAGTTTGTCATGTTGCACTGACCATTTAATGATGGCGTATCATTTTGACCACCATCTCTTAGTTACAAAGACCTAATGAAACAATAGCCACACTGGCGATGGCCACAGCATAGCAGTGCTTCTGTAAGTGGGAGGAGCCTAGCTTATGCTATTCTGATCAGTGACAGAGCCCAGATCAACTCTAGAGTATGCTATCCCCATACATCAGTGACAGAAACACACTTACACATAGTCTATCATGATGGCAGGTGCAGCTTTAGCCTTGTTTCACACACACACGTGCACACACACACACATACACACACACACCTTTACACACATACAGACATACACGCACACCTACACACGCACACATACACACACACACGTACACACCCCCCACCGCACACACACACAGACACCTACACACACCTACACACACACACACCCACACACACTAATAGCCCTCCCTAGCGGCATACACACCCACCTACACATGCACACATACACACACACACGTACACATCCCCCACCACACACACACACACAGACACCTACACACACCTACACACACACACACCCACACACACTAATAGCCCTCCCTAGCGGCAGACACAGGGTCAGTAGGGGTCAGCGAGGGTCTCAGTGCTACTGCTGTTGGTTCCTACACACACCACCATAGTGTCAGCCATGCTGGCCAATCAATCATCCCTCTTGACCCCTTTCACCAAAAAGCTGATCTATGGAGATTGCAGGCAGGAAGGTCTCTCCTTCTCCTAATTATCTGTGACCACATAAATCACATGGTCAGAGAGCACACGCCTTTGTTGCTCTTTACAGGTATTTTATCATTTGTATGCGGCCATCTTGTTTCTAACATGCACTGGCCTGCATGGAACTGCTCTAGCCTGCAGACTTCTAGTTGCCTCCACCAAGGTGGTTATGTTTTACTGCCCTTGGTTTGTTTGTCCGTTCGTATTTATGTTTGTCTGTTTGTTAGTTAACTTTACACAAAGCGATATGAAGACATTTGCATTATTTTTTTGTGAAGGTTGGAAATGAAAAAAATATTTTGGTGGTGATTCGGATCACTGTCTGGATCCAGAATTTTTTTTAATGATTTTTTATTATTGGGAGATGGGGCATACCTTGGTGCAGGGTCTGCACTCTCTAAGTGTTTTCTAGTTATAATTATTTAACATTCATTTTTTAAAAAAATACTTATTTTATTCCTTATTTATTCAATTTATTCATTCATTCATTCATATTCATTCAATTGAGTGTAAGAAATGTCACTGCTGATAAATGCCTACACAAGTGACAGGAAACATGAACCTTGAGGTGAACCTTGAGGGGCCTTGCGATTGAATGAGAGCGCACAGGGGTGTGCTCGGTCATTTCTGTGATGCCACAAAGCCACTTGAAACATGACACAATATATATGAGACTGGGTCAGATAAATTGAAACATGATTGGACTCTTACACTGAGCTAGTGCTCACTGACGTCTCTGAAAACAAAGTCCACTGACCGACAAATAAATCAAAAGCAACCATGTGTGAAAATACACAGAACAACATGTTGCATCAACCCTGCCAAAACAAAAGCATGCATAACCTTTAAGGTACAATCTAATAGAGCTGGAACAAACTTTTTAACTCAATGTTTTGTATAAGGACAGTACATCAACCACAGTGTTTAAGGTTCTTTTTCTGCTTCAACTGTAGTTGTATAGTGGGTGCATGTAGACTGGAAATGGTTGCTAAACAACACAGCACTATCTGACTGAATTCATAATCTTGCGCTGCCACATGACTCATCCTAAAATCCATGCCTGAAATAAGCATCATGTAAGACACTCTATAAAAGGCATGGTACAGCACATGGAAAAGTCCTCAGAAATGATAGGTGTAGGTGTAAGCTAACTTTCTTATGCCTCTGTGTTCCTCTGCATAGCTGTAGCTTGTTTTATGTCCTCTTTTGTATCTCACTTTGGATAAAAGCATCTGCTAAGTGTAATGTAATGTGTAGGTGCTAGCAAGAATTCACTCATCATGGAGTGGGTGTTACCCAACATTGTTTTATAATTATGTAAAATTAGCTTGTGTTTATTATATGCAAGTAGCCACCCACACGTGCATACCATTTCCTGACAACATGTTATTGATACTGATACACACTGTGGGCATGAGAAAATGACTGTATCTAGACTTAAATGAGATGGTTGGGAGTTGTTCTCGCAGGCATTGCCAAACGGTTGTTGTATATTAATCTGTTCTACAACAGTCAACAGATACATTATTTAGCATAGCTAGGGGATTGTCAGGACCAATTCAGGTTGCTGGGTGAAAGTCATTGATTTCCACTGTGAAGAATGTGGATGTGCAGCCAGGTTATGGGTAACAAGACCCAATTATGGATTTGATGGGATTCGGAAATGATATTAAATTATGTTAACGAGGATATGATGCCATACCGCAGAGCCGATCGGATTTGGATGTCATGGCTCACAATGGCTAACAGATCCAAATTATAGAAATGATAAAATGTGAATACGATGCTGAAATATGGGTTATATATACTGTAAGTCACAATGTCAAAGTATGAATGTGATAGGATGGGGATACGATGCCTAATTACGGGTTACAATGCTACATTATGCATTTAATGGCATTTGGGTAAGATGCCTATTTATAAGTAATACATATTATCTCAAATTATGTATTAGATGGGGTTTTGTTTACCTTACGGCTGTGTGCTGTGTTATAGCATCATAATTGAGGCTGGTTTTCTGTACCGTACCGCTGTGCGCAGTGTTATGTCACGATGGCTGAGGCTGGTTTCTATACTGTTCAGCTTTTGGCTGTGTTATGGCACTGTAGTTGAGGCTGGTTTCTATACCGTACAGCCGTGGGCTGTGTTACTGTATGTCACAATGGTTGCGGCTGGTTTCTATACCGTACAGCCATGAAGTTGTGTTACAGCACTGTAGTTGAGGCTGGTTTTCTGTACTGTATGGCTGTGTGCAGTGTTATGTCACCATGGATGAAGCTGGTTTCTGTACAGCTGTGGGCTCTGTTATGGCACTGTAGTTGAGGCTGGCTGTGGTGCTACTGGAGGTACTGTACCTGTTTGCCAGGGTCTGCAGCTCAGAGCGCTTCTCCTGGTAGATGCTCTTGTAGCCCTGGATGAAAGACAGGTAGGACTTGGGCGTGATGTGTGTGGAGCGCCGATACCGCTGAAAGTATTCCACACAGCGCTCGGCCACGCCGTCCTGGAACGAGCCCATGCACTGCACCACCTCCGCCTTCACCTGGCCCGAGCAGTCCACCTCGTAGCTGGACAGGAAGTGCTCAGACACTGGTGGGAGGAGGGGGGAGGGGAGGAAGGAAAGGAGTGCCCGTCAAGGTCAGATTGGCATGTATAGACAAACAAACAAACTACCGACGTGAAGCACTTCTGCACTGCCGAAGCAGAGTCAGGCAGCTGTCCGTCATGTATACATTGAACAATGTATACATGAGCAAATGCTAAAAACACACACACAAGCAATTACACACAAGCACACATACATAAAAAACACAGTCACACTCAATAGTGTGTATTGTGTATACAACAGACAAAGACAAGTAGCTAGAGAGACAGGTGCACAGATATCCACACACACACACCTAAACATACATACATACACAAACACACATAATCAACTTGCACCTTTCTAACACGGATAAATTAAAAATGACAGAAGGGATTGCTCTCTGCTTCTGTCTCTTGATTGTTATTGTAACTGTGTTGATTGCTTTCTTAAACACAAGGTAATTGTGTCTTTCATTACGTTAGGACCTGAATACTGCATGAGCTAAAAATTAAAAAAAAGAAAATGCGTAATTTTCACACGCTTTAAACTGAACACCAATTGGGGATTTAGCTTTTCCTTTCCCTGTTGTGTGTCTACTCAGTAATGGGCACAAGCTGGCTAAAGCACAGTTACTCATGCATCATAAACACACACCAAAGTGAGCAATAAACTACATGGTGGATACGGATTCCCACCCATTTCTGGAACATACTGTAAGAGATGAGACAAATGTCTCTCTGCACATCCCACTGTAGCATGGGTGAATGAATGAATAAATGAATGAATGAATGAATGAATGAATGAATGCATGAATGCATGAATGAATGCATGAATGCATGAATGAATGCATGAATGAATGAATGAATGATTAATTAATTAATCAATAGCAATATAGAAAACCTGAGCAGATTTGCTGGTGTGACGTCTGTATCACACAGTCAAATGTGACTGTGCAATAACAGCATAGATTGGGTAAAATTCGATGATGATGGATAATGTGCAGTTGACACCTACAGAAATTGGCCTCTAAATCTGGTTGTTGACAGGAGTTGGCATAAGTATAATTAAACATTTCCGTTTTCATTTACTTCTCTATATTACATTAATTGCATCTGATTTAAACCTTTACATTTTTTAAGCTTATGTTAGCTTTCCCACAGGCACCTTAAACTTTAAGGCTTAAAGTATAACTTATTGTGCAAGAACACATTTTGAAAATTGTCACACCCTTCCCACCTACCTCTGTCATATGTCCTCGCCAAGACTAATGATTTACAGACACTTATGCTTTCTGATTAGACAGTAAGAGCTTTTGCTCTGACCGTGACACCAATCAAAATCTCTGTTCCCAGTCCTGCCTACCTGCCACCAGGGCATCTTTGGGCCAGCGGCTAAACCAGTCCATAGTGCAGCCGGAGATGAGGGCAGGGAACTTGAGCGCTCGTGTGCGGAACCTCTCCCCCACGGGCGAGAAGCACAGGACCACGTGCAGGTTCTGACGCACACGACCCATGAAGTACTCGTGCAGGTTCTCGTTGGTGGGCGGTCGCCGTGGAAACTCCCGCTTCATGACTGGGATGAGGTCGCTGAGGATTTCATCGATCTCGTCTCGAGCGAACAGGTTTGACACCTGGGTGAGGACAAAGAGAACAGATCACCAGCAAGAAACCACCAACATCAGAGCACTAGAATTAATACATTACACATATTTTACACATGTAAATACTAGTTAAACTATGAACCTTTTAGTTAAAGTAATTACTGATATGTTTTACATTAACTCAAGTGGTGTGTAGCTGGACAAGATAAGATCTACAGAGAAGTGAATTTGACTGTGACAATATTATGTAAACAGTATTTCATCTTAACAGTTTGCACCATGACGGATGGCTTTAAACGCTAAATCCATTAACCACTTTGCTAATGAGTGCAGGGACTGTGTAAGCAGGCTTGCTTGTCAGCATTAACGAGCCTGAAGTGAAGTGCGAGAGCGTAAAGTCCCTCAGCTTCTGTGGGTGATGAAAAGGAGCTGCTAGGAAACCAGGATTGGGAATGAAAGCTCTCAGATCCCTCAGGGCACACACGATATGTCATGAGCATCGAAACTTCACCTCTAATCATGCAGCTGCTCAGGCCCCACACTAATCACTCCCACCTCATAACAGTGTAACACCTTAAGACCCCTCTTACACACTAAATATGCACAGACTCCGGTTTTAAAGCAACACTAAAGCACTTTTCATCTTCGGTCGCTCTACAGCTTGGATGTGTAATTGCCTTTCTTATGTCTCATTAGAACTACTACATAGTGCTGTTATAGCCCATGGAGGCATGCAAAAGGAATTCAGAAATGCCATTCACCCTGTTAGGAGTTGATGAATCACTAAAACGATTGTGAAAACATTGTTTTTAGATTGAAAAAAAACTTTATAAGGCCCTTTAAGGCTCTTATGAACAGTCTTATCATCTGACAGTGAGGTTTTGTGACTGGTTCTACAGGAGCTACATGCTGTCTGGGCACCACTGCCTTTAGAAACAGGGGGACACTTGCTTCTTTGGAGGAGATGTGGTTGTACTGGATTATATACGAAGACTACTACAGTATGTGTGCTTTAAGAAATAGACATCGCTACTACATGTTACATCCAGACCTGTTATTACTATTAAGAAATATATATATATGTATATGTTTTTGAGGTGAACAGACACCACCTACTGAAGATTCCTATGACAAGAAGCAAAATTTGCCAAAATGCAGATACACGTGGGAATGTGGGATTTTTTTTGGTTTTATTTTAAAGATTGCTTAGTACTTCCTGTTCTCATGTGGTACTAGATACCTAGATAACTCTCTACCCTCCTTCTGTGTGTGTGTGCGCCTGTGTGTGCGCCTGTGTGTGTGTGCGTGTGTGTGTGTGTGTGCGTGTGCGTGCGTGTGTGTGTGTGCGTGTGTGTGCGTGTGTGTGCGTGTGTGTGCGTGTGTGTGCGTGCCTGTGCGTGTGTGTGCGTGCCTGTGTGCGTGCCTGTGTGTGTGCCTGTGTGTGTGCCTGTGTGTGTGCCTCTGTGTGCGCCTGTGTGTGCGCGCGCGTAACAATATATATATAAATGAACAATAATTATAAAAAATAAAAAATAAAAACCCTTTTTTTGAAGGGCTGGGAGTGTGGTGTTTAAGGATGTCTGTAATTCGCATGGAATAGTTTGAGCTGAATGGAGTATCCTGTAATATAATCCTTCCCTTAGGTTCACCTGAGCTAGTAGGACCTGCTGGCTGTCATGCTCTAAAGAGGATTTGCATGCTCGTCTTGGCCTGCTCCACTGTTCTCACAGCCAGTTCTTATCACCACCCAGTCAGAAAGTCCCAATTATGTGTTCATCTCTCAGAGTCCCAATTATGTGTTCATCTCTCAGAGTCCCAATTATGTGTTCATCTCTCAGAGTCTCAATTATGTGTTCATGTCTCTCAGTTCTAATGATGTGTTCATCTCTCCCAGTTCTAATTACGTGTTCATCTCTCCCACTCCTAATAATGTGTTCATGTGACTCATTTAAAAAGCCTCAGGTTAATGCACACAGGGAGCCCTCGAGGCTGCAGGACTCTCTCCTCTACATAAGCAAAATGGGTAAAAACAATAATAATAATAATAATCTTTACTTGTATAGCACAATTCATACATACAAGATGCAGCTCAAAGTGCTTTACAGTTTGGCAAGAACACCACAAGACAAGATTTCTTGCAGTCCAGTTGTGCCGGAGCAGACGAACGCAATAACGAAATGACGTAATGACGCAATGCAAACAAACAGCCCATCTTAAGTACAGTATGTAGGTACTGTATGTAAAGGTTTAGCGTAGCCCAAAGAAAACAATCATTATTTTTAAATTTATAATTAGATGGACTTTTAAAGCAGCAACTTCATTTGGGCTTATATTATACCTTTCAGGAAGACGACTATTTCAGCTGTGAAAAAAGTTGCAAAAGTTCCATCCAGTTACCGAAACTACTTGACAATTGGCTGCAGTTTGTAAAGCACTTTTCTTTTCTCATTCCAATCTGCTATGTGCTAATAGTTTGCCTAACTTCCACACGGTTGTGCATAAAAGTAGCTACCAAACGTAGTTAATGTGAAGCGGGAATGCAAATGCGATCCATCATGTGTGAGTGCAGGAGTGCAGGAGCAGGTGATTAATGACTGGAGCCGGTCCCCAAGCCCAGCGGGGACGCCAGCGTGCCGCTCCAGTGCCCTCAGCAGCTACCGCCAGCACAGAGCGAGCGCTCACACCTGCTTAACACCACGCCCACCCACGCATGGAATTAACTTTCAGCAGCGCAACTCAGCAGAGACAGCAGCAGCAGCAGAGCTCCCTAGGGGTTGTATGGTGTGTGAGTGTGTGTGTGTGTGTGTGTGTGTGTGTGTGTGTGTGTGTGTGTGTGTGTGTGTCAGGAAAGAGCTGGAGGAAAGAAGGAACAGACAGGAAGTCTCCTAGGAGCACCACCATCACCCCCATCCTCACCTCACCTCCTCTTCCTCCTCCTCTTCCTCCTCCTGCTCCTGCTAACTCCTGGTAAGTCATTCCCACTGTCTGAACTCTGACTGGAGGAGTCGAGAGATTTGGGATCCCCTCTGAAACATGCCATCTGTCTCCGTGGCACCCTACTATGCCATCGTCTCTGAACTTGATTTACAGCAAGAGATTTATGGATTTCTTGTTGCTAGAGTTAAGTATAGGGAAGACTTAGAGGAAACACCTGTATGATTAGTTCCTAAAAGTTCCTCAAACGTTGTCCTTTCTTCTTTTAACAGAAGCTTTGCACCTCTGAAGAAGTCACTCTAAAACCTGTCGGATCCCTTCAAGCCATCAGTTTGGAAACAATAAACCTAAAGGGCACATCTAAACGATGAGCATGAAGATACTAGGTTTGGACATCATGAAGCTGAGTCTGATATGACTATCTGCCGCTTACTCTCTCAAAGTAGGTTTTGGTGAGAGGGTGGTCTTTGTGTGTATGTGTGTGTGTGTGTGTGTGTGTGTGTGTGTGTGTGTGTGTGTGTGTGTGTGTGTGTGTGTGTGTGTGTGTGTGTGTGTGAGAGTGTCACTGTCTGACCTCTCCTGATGACAGGACGTTGTTCATGTACTCGAGAAAGGACTCGTCTTTGATCTCATTGTCGGTGAAGATGAAGCTGATGCCCCGCCCCATCTGCCCTGCGGTGCGGTACAGCCCCTTCAGGTCGTCCATCAGGTTGGCCGTGTTGTACGAGCTGTGCAGGAGAACACACTACATTAAACTACATTACATTACATTATATTACACTACATTACATTACATTACACTACATTACATTACATTACACTGCATTACATTACATTACACTGCATTTAGCTGTGCAGGAGAACACAGTACATTACATTACATTTAGCTGACATTCTCATTCAGACAACTTACAGTGAATTAAAGTACGGGTACAGTTTCTTCAACCTTAACCTAACATCAACGCAAATTTACTTACGTTCTGTTTAGGTCAACTACTTTTGTTTAAACTTGATTTCAATGTAACTTTGATTAGTCCATATGTATGATGGCACGGATAAGAATTTATCTTAAAGCATTTTGGAGAAAATCAGAGACCTGAAACTTTCAAGAGTGACCACAAGCCGACTGTGGGTCAAAACTGGCATTTCCAATCACATTCCCAATCATTAAGAAGGCATCTCCAGCTGAACTAATGATTACTGCATTGCACAATGTACCAGATTAAATAAGCACTTGTTTCTGCCATAATTGTTCTCCCACAGCAAGAGAAAAGGATTAATTCTGCAAACAGCATGAAGTAGAGCTGCTGTGAACAAAGATTTAGCATGCTCAGTGCCTGCATGCCTCGAATCACCACCATAATCACAAATCCATGCAAATTAACAGAAGAGTAGCTCAGTGGCTAAGAGTAGTTCACCACTGAATGTGTCTCTAGATGTGTTATAATGAGTTTGCTGTCTGAGAGGATATGTGTATATGTATGTGTGAATTTCCATGTGTGTGTGTGTGTGTGTGTGTGTGTGTGAGTGTGTGTCTGTGTGTGCGTGTGTCTGTGTGTCTCTGTCTGTCTAAGTGTGTCTGTGTAAGTGAGTGCGCGAATAACAAACAAAGACAAAAAGGGGCAGAGAAGTGATAAAGAGAAAGAGACAGATACAGACAGAGAGACAAAGAGTTGGCCTCCATTGTGATTGAACTCCCATACTGCTGTGTCTGGGCCTTCTCTATGAAGAATACCAAACCAACAACAGAAGACAGAGTGATAAGTCCTCATAGTGGGTTGAGATTAGATGAATCTGACCTAAAACCATTACAGTACATGATGGAACTATCTTTTAGAACAGTTAGAGGACATACTGCATACATCTCAACTAGCTTTTAGAACCATCACAGTGCATATATACAGGTAAAGGACCAACGTTAAAGTGATTCTACAGTTACAGCTCAACTGAGGTGCTTGGATGTGCTAGTGTGGTAACTAAGGGTACAGAGCTAATGGCTGGGGGTTTAGCTACAGCAACCCTTCATGTGGACCTAGCAACAGCAGTTTCTCTTGTTTCTTGTTTAAGTTTCAGGATCAGCAAGATATTGTGTGGCAGAAACAAAACGAAATGCAGTTCTAGGTCTAAAGGCTCCACAATTACCACTTCGAGTGCACATTATTTTCTGACGGAGGACCGCTGTGTCATCCATTATGCCTTATTAAAAGGCACGTAATGAGAAACCTAAACAGATGACTTAGATATGAATGGAATAATAGAACACCCATAATCTTCCTTTCAGCACTCCATGTAGAATGTGTCACTATGGCATTGCTAAAAATACTGGCCAATGTTCTCTGATACAATGGCACAGTAATGGCAGAGCCAAAATGGAGGAGCCACTCTGTTCTCCTTTGTGAAGCTTAATTTTGTGACTATGTGGCTGCTATATGTGGCACATATCAGATATATGAATACAATCTGTAGTGAGACACAGAGAGACTATTCTATTTGTTTTCACTACTCTAAAGGCCACATGGAGCAAAGCAACACAGGAACTAAAGATAACTCCCACTACTGAAGTCCTGAAACACGAGCACTTTTAAGTAACATCTGAATGTGGGAGTGGGAGGGTCAGAGTTTGTGGGTGGGCGATTTTTACTGACCGAGTAAGGGTAATCTGAAATGTTTTGTATCCGGCAATGAAGGATGCCAGTTTCGTAAGGCTTTGCTTCCCAGAGCCCCCTACACCAACCAGCAGAGCACTTCCACGTGGGGTGCGGATTATCCGAGACACCTGTGAAGATACACACACACACGCACACGCACACGCACACACACACACACACACACACACACACACACACACACACACACACACACACACATACAAAAACACACACACACATTTTAATTACTTTATTTAGGAGGACCAATACTTCTTAAGAATGGGGTGTGGATTATCCAAGACACCTGTGAAGACACACACACACACACACACACACACACACACACACACACACACACACACACACAAGCTCCCCTGAAGTCTCAAACCAAATTATTTACATAATGAGGAAGTGTTTGCTCAATGACACCCTAAGGAAGGCAAAAGCTGAAACGCTAGCATACCTAAGGCTCATTAATCAGCCAAGCACACAGCAGAGGATGCAAATTAACACAACAACATAAGGTCCATTAACAACACAGGAGCACCAAATCTTACCACAATGTAATTACAGTCAATAACTACAAATACATCAATGATGTGTACATGTTATGTAGTAAATAACAATAAGAAGAATACAGATAGAAGAATATACTCCAACATAAATGTCACTATCGGGCAAGTCTGTGTCTGAAACTAACTGTCTCTGAGGACTATGCTATAGATTTACAGCTATATTAGGCTTACATTAAACATCACCAACACCACAGGACACAGAAGCTTCTGAAACCTCCTGTGGTGCTTTGTAGCACAGTGTGAAAACCGGTAGAAACACAGTGTTTGCTGTTTGATCCCTTTTAATCAAAGTATCAGTGCACCATCAATGTCTCTTCAGAGTGTGAGGTCGGGGCTTTATCTGTGACATGCTTAATGAGCCTCATGAGCAAGCTGCCATCCCCTTAGAGCATGTCAACACCAGCCCTCTGCTGTGCCATTAGTCTGCCTCTGATGGACTCTTTCATATTTATGTGATAAGCAGACAGACACACACACTCTCTATCTCTCTCTTATGCACACACAAACACAACACACAGAGACTCTCTCTCACACACACAAACATACACTCTCTCTCTCTCTCTCTCTCTCTCTCTCTCTCTCTCTCTCTCTCTCTCTCTCTCTCTCTCTCTCTCTCTCTCTCTCTCTCTCTCTCTCTCTCTCTCTCTCTCTCTCTCTCTCTCTCTCTCTCTCTCTCTCTCTCTCTCTCTCTCTCTCTCTCTCTCTCTCTCTCACACACACACACACACACACACACACACTCACAACATTCCTCAAATTTCAGATAGGGTTGCTCAGTTATGTAACCATGGATATAGGAGGCCCTCTTTATACCCATAAGTCCATAATGAATTATTAAACACAGTGAAAAGCAGCATATGACAACCAATAGATGTGGGCTTTCATTTTCTTTTTCAGTACGCCTGCAAAATTTATGGATGTTTATTTTACATCTCAAGAGTTTATAAGCATTTACATTTTTCATGGCAATATACACAGTATAAAAACATACATACAGACAGTCTTTGATGAGAGATTTAAGCTGTTTCTTCTATCTGGAAATTATGTACATATACATATTTATAATATTTGTTTTGTTTATTTCTTTCAATCTTTTTCTGTGAATATATTTGGGAGAATGATTTACAATGTGAAAGCCTGACTTCTTCCCGTCAGTGCCGGGGGCTAAATACTCTCTGCCCTGTCTGATGTAATAATAATAATAATAATAACAATAATAATAATAATAATAATAATAATAATAATAATAATAATAATAATCTTTACTTGTATAGCACAATTCATACATTGATGCAGCTCAAAGTGCTTTACAGTTTGGCAAGAACACCACAAGACAACATTTCTTGCAGTCCAGTTGTGCCGGAGCAGACGAACACAATAACGAAATGACGTAATGCTGCAATGCCCCGTTAATGCGGGCTCTTGCGTGATGCAATAATGCAATGTCACAACGACACAATGCACAATGTAGCCTGCCTCAGTGTGAGGGCTGGGTGAGTGTGTGTGTGTGTGTGTGTGTGGTAAGAAGGGTGAGTGTACAATGTACCTTGATGAGGTGGATCATGGCGTCTCTGAAGAACACCATGTCCATGCCGGCTCCACGGATGGTCTCATTGTACTGCAGGAGAAACGTATTTAGACGCTCCATCAGGCTCTCGAAGGACACGATGGGCTCGTACACCTTTGGCATGTCAAAGTTGGCATCCTCTGGCTCCTCACCTGACAGGAAGAAGGGGTTTGTATGAGACTGTGTGTGTGTGTGTGTGTGTGTGTGTGTGTGTGTGTGTGTGTGTGTGTGAACAAATGTGTGGCAGAACATTCACTTTCTGAATGTAAGATCTCCACCTCTGTATGCGTAAGAGAGGCTGTCTCTGGCTCAGGAAGTCAGGAAGTCTGTGTGTTGGCCTACAGGGACATTGTGACGCACATCTCCAAACCAGATTAAACCCCCATTAAGTCATTACACTCCCTCCTTTATCAGGTCAGTCAGGCGTGTCCGCTAACTAGACAGTCAGAGTTGGCCTGGCACTGGGGTACGGTGTGAAGTATGGGCACTAATAGAAGGGTGGGTTTGGGGGTGGTTTGGGGGGTGGTAGTGATGGGAGTCATGAAACGTGTGCTGTGGGGTTTCCCCACAGGGGCAGCAGGGAGGAATCGGTAATGAATCGGTAAATGATTTACTTACAGGTACAAGATCCTTTATCAGGAGCATGGGTTTAATAATTATGCAAGTTCATATGGTACTTAAGAGAAATACTGGTTTCTGATTGCTTTTTTTCCATTGTTCATTTAATTTGCTCATCAGGACAGCTTCTGGTTTTAATGAACACCCTGGAAATCGATTACCATAACCTGGTTTTATGAGTTTAATATTATTTAACAGGCCTACTATTGGCACCATGAGACTCCTTCATATAATTTAACCCATGCATAAATTTTAACAGATCTTGTCTGTTGTCTCTTGTCTCAGGTTTCAAATGCTGTGTTTTTACACTGGTCTATGTCCTTTGGGTGCCTACCTATGGCTTTGAAGTATTAGATGTTGTAGATGTAAATAAATGTGGAAATGAATAGCTATTAATAGATATTTGATGTCAATAGCTCCCTGAAACTTTTTGTGTACATAGATTTTGTACCTTAGCTTGCTTGATGTTTACTTACCTAGTGTACTTAGTGTAAGCAAGTCTGTTTCCGACCGGGTGGTGAGAAATTTTGCATGTGAAAGTAGGTTAAAATAAACTTCACTAAATAAAGAATACTGTAATAAAGTTCACTTACAGTACTCAAACTAAAGGTTTAAAGAAGCTGAATCTGTCTTTTTTCACTATGATAACTTCTTTTACCCCGGGTGAATCACTATTGTAAGTGGAACAGCAGGGAAGAGGCTGATAATAGGCGATATGCCAAAAAGGAGACCTTTTCTGTTACTTGTTTTAATTACCTTACCTACATGTTTTACTTATCTGTGTTGCTATATCTCGGACTTGAGAGTAATGCAATGTCAAACCTGCATATATATTCCAGTACTGATAATGAAGCTTACTTTGACTTACAAATCTTACCCTAGTTTTAAGAAAGTTTAGTTTTTTTTTTAATCGATCCTCACTGCTAGCAACTCTGAAACCATACGCTTGTTCACTGTGTGTCGAGAGTGTCACATGACCACATTACATTACATTACACTTAGCTGACGCTCTTATCCAGAGCGACTTACAGATATTTACAGGGTTTCAGTTACAGTCCCTGGAGCAGTGTGGGGTTAGATGCCTTGCTCAAGGGCATCTCAACTATGGGTAGGGCGGGATTCGAACCGGCAACCTTTCGATTGCAAGACCAACTCCCTAACCACTATGCCACAGCTGCCCCCACTCGACCACTGTAAGAATTTTTAGCCAGTATTTTCACACTCTACCACACTTGATTTCCTAGCCTCTGGTTGACCCCTTGACCTTTTAACCTTTCAACCTCTGTGCGCACCTGTGGCTTCAGGGGCGTCTCTGAGGAAGTCCACAAAGTAGGCGTCGACCCCGCAGTCCACACAAGCTCGCTCCACCTCCCCAAGCCCCTCCTCCACCAGCCGAGCCAGCGTCTCATCGAACCACGACACATCCTCCGGAGACGTGAAGCGGTCGGCGATAACACGCTTGCACTCGTGCTTCCACAGCCGCAGCACAACCTGGTACACACACACACACACACACACACACACACACACACACACACATACACACACACACACACACGGATAGATACAATCATATTGTGGATCAGACTGTGTTTAACAAAGACTCAACACAACACACACACAGACATATAGTTACACTGAATTAAATGAGATAAATCCTAGTCTTTCCTGTCCCTACAAGTATTCAGCCACCAGTGGTGCTTAACATGTTCCTTTTCTGTGGCTCCATCCCAGCATCAGGGCACAGTGCAGGCCTCTCACTGTCAGCTGCATCTCCCCTTTCACTGTTTACCTGCTTGCTACATTCATTTATGCTGTGTGTGTGTGTGTGTGTGTGTGTGTGTGTGTGTGTGTGTGTGTGTGTGTGTGTGTGTGTGTGTGTGTGAGTGAGTGAGTGAGTGAGAGAGAGAGAGGCACAGTGCAGGCCTCTCACTGTCAGCTGCATCTCCCCTTTCACTGTTTACCTGCTTGCTACATTCATTCATGCTGTGTGTGTGTGTGTGTGTGTGTGTGTGTGTGTGTGAGTGAGAGAGAGCATGAGAGAGAGAGAGAGAGACAGAAAGAGAGACAGAGAGTGTGTGTAAGTGTGTGTGTGTGTTCCTCAGTGCCTTTAGTGAGGCTAATTAATGTCACAGCTCATTTCTGAAAAATGCCCAGGATGACGTTGTGTCTATTCCCAGGCCTGCTGTCCGTTCTTTCTCTGCTCAGTAATTACAAACACAGGGGCTCACCACAAATACATAAACATACCACACTACTCTTTCTCTCACACACACATACACACACATAGACACGCACAAACACAGAAAACCATTACACAAACACACAAAACCATTACACAAAAGGAAGCGGATGCAGATTGCCCGCCACCACCACCACCACACAAACACACACACACGCTCACAGAACACAACACAGACAAACAAACACAGAATAACACACATACACATTCTTTCAGAAAAACAGAAAAAACAGAAAAACAGAAAAAAAGATTTACTCTGATCTGCCCCCCGCCCCCCACACACACACACATGTTTGGGGTTTCAATGACCTCAGGCATTCCATGCCATATGTAGGACAGTTCACACACACACAAACACACACACACACACACACACACACACACACACACACACACACACACACACACACCTCTGGGGTGTCCATGACCTCAGCGGTGGTGTAGAGCATGCCCTGCCATATGCGGGAG
The DNA here is from genome assembly GCA_027475355.1 of Coilia nasus. Lineage (NCBI taxonomy): Eukaryota > Metazoa > Chordata > Actinopteri > Clupeiformes > Engraulidae > Coilia > Coilia nasus. Next base: position 28,510,624 of record CM050218.1, on the reverse strand, counting down.
AGGTCGCGCAGGTTGAAGATGTAGTGGAAGTTGGCGGGCGTGGGCAGCATCTTCAGCTTGGTGCGCTGCCACAGACGCCGCGTCAGGGGCACCAGCAGGCCCACCAGCTCACGCACGCCACGCCCAAAGCCCCGCCCAGCACAGTAGTGCCCCAGACCGATCACACCTGCAGTGGAGAGGAGGCGGGCATTGTTAAATTATACACACACACGCTACAACCATACACACACACACACACCACGCCCAAAGTCCCACCCCACGCAGTAGTGCCCCAGACCGATCACACCTGCAGAGGAGAGGAGGCAGGCATGCCAGGCATGGTTAAATAATACACACACACACATATGCACACATACACTACAAACATACACACACACACACACAACACACACACACACACACACACACACACACACACACACACACACACACACACACACACACACACACACACACACACACACACACACACACACACAAACATATACATGCACACAGACATACAGTTGTGCTCATAACTTTACATACCCTGGCAGAATTGGTGATTTCTTAATTTTTTTTCAGAGAATCATTTGGGTAGTTTCTGTTGTCATTATGATTTAAAAAAGTAAACACAGGTGTCTGACAATGAATGGCTTCAGCCAACCACTAACCATGAGTGAAAAAAAGTTTTTGTTATCATTCACATCCTCTGAAAAAGGTTAAGAAATCGTCAATTCTGCTAGGGTATGTAAACTTATGAGCACAACTGCATATGTAGACACTCACTCATGTTCACCTGGAACACACACACACACACAAATGTAAACATATACACTACTATACATACACAGTCAGAGACACAAATGTAAACATATACACTACTATACATACACAGTCAGAGACACAAATGTAACCATATACACTACTATACATACACAGTCAGAGACACAAATGTAAACATATACACTACTATACATACACAGTCAGAGACACAAACTCTATTCAGCTCTTCTCGGATGCATTAGTCATTTGTTTGCTATGTTTATACTCATTCCAGTAAAGCCCATATCATGGCAGTAAAGCTTACTGAATCAAACTGAATTGAATTAAATTAAATCAGATCATTCATCAGATTCATTAAATCAACCAACTGTGATTTAATCGATTCAAGAAGACAACATGCAGTCATATAAGCAGAAAACAGAACAAACACACACATGCACACCAATGTACACACATACTACACAGATACAGAGACACATATACAGTAATCAGGAGAGGATTAGGGGGAACCAACAAGAAGAGACAGAAACAAAATAGACCGAACACCTGATATTTGTGTAATGTCAGTGTTTTCCTTTGTTCTATATCAATTGAATAGTTTGGCTACATTTAAATGAAGGCATTGAGAAATGTAAATAATCTTATCTGGAATTTAAATGATCTTAAGGGTGTCCAGCAAAATGAAGTTTAGCCGAACGCACCATAAGACTGTCAGAGTGTGAGCTACTGAGATGCAGACAGACAAGCACACGTTAAAAAAAACACTGCAGGTTCACAAGAGTGTATTAGTGAGTTGGATAGGAGGAATGTGACGACTACCACAGATTGGCAGACAGATTAAATGTCTATTTGACAATATTAGACCCCTACAGACCCGTGGAGAGATTAAACAGCTATATGACAATATCAGACCCCCATAGACCCTTGGAGAGATTAAACAGCTATATGACAATATCAGACCTTCACAGACTAGTGAAGAGATTAAACAGCTATTTGACGACGTAAATCTCAAATTTAAAATAATGACATGGACTCAGGGCACAAATAAGCCGACAGTATTGACTGTCTCTAATGCTATTATCTTAATGCAGGTTCAGTCACGACAGATAGGTATGGGGCTAATAAGACTATCTAATCATCCTCACCTCACACACACCCTCCTGCTGTAATCTGCTCAGTAAGTAGGCATACTCATGCATGGCTCTCACACCTGCAGTGCCAAAAGCCTCCATGACTCACTCCTTCTATTATTACTGTTCTCCTGACTGCTGTAAAACTAATGAGCAAAAAAGTCATTGAGGGTTTTGAGCTCATTCATAGATAGTTATGTAGCCCACATTTTTTATATCCCTCGGTTAAAACATTGTGTGTGTGTGTGTGTGTGTGTGGTGTGTGTGTGTGAGAGAGAGAGAGTGACCCTGACTGACCAAAGATCTTGTCAATAGAGGTGTTGGAGGGTAGTGCATTTGTGTGTGTGTGTGTATGTGTGTGTGCCAAATCCTATCCCCTCCATGTAAACTGATTACATTTCCTCACAAGCACTCACACAGACACCTGCACACACGCTAGTTTGGTCTCCAACACGCAAAGCCGGCAACCCTGTTTGTAGTCCTTTTGTCGTTCAACATTTACAAACACTTTGCAGTTACTCACTGGAGTTTCCACACATCTCAGTGTTCGGTGCAGTACCTGCCGATTTCGCTCCATAACTCATCCCATGCCGTTAACTCATACATTTCATGCACAAACAAGGAAACCCGAGCCTCAGTAAGTGGCATACTTTATGCAGCCGACTGAAAGTGACTGATTTATCACGGGAATGAAGCTATACGGTGTATATTGTAAATGTTGTATGGTATGGTGTTATACCATGTAGGTGGTAATGTATTTAATCCAACAATACATATATTCGGATGGAAATGAATTATTTTATGTGTATGTATTTTAATACTGATGATAGTGGGTAACAGAATGTTTCCTGTTTCAGTAGTTTACCTGTCCGGTTGGTTTGTCAATCAGCCAATTTTCCCATCAGGCTGTGGGTATTTAAGCTAAGCTTTTCTCAGTCTTGATGTGGAAGGCTAGAAGAAAGCATAGTGCTTGTTGTTTGCGGTGAGGCTGAGTACTGACTTTGAAAATTGAACCTTATCTTTATTGTATATAGTGCTATGCACTAACAACCATTGAGTTGAATTTTGCTGTGTTTTGAAAGTCTTTTTTTTTATTGTTTACCGTTACACTTTTTTGAGCGCTGTAAATGAATCAGCACCTCCTTTTTGCATCATACTCCTTAGTTGTTTACAGTGGTCCCTCTCTATAACGCGGTTCACCTTTCGCGGCCTTGCTGTTTCGCGGATATTTTTTTAGTGCATGCTTTTTTTTACAGCGCATTGTGTTTGCAGAACATTGTCAAGCAATCTCCTGTACAGTACAGAATGCGCTCAGCTTGTAAAATTCACATAAATCTTCCATAACTAGCTGTGTGACTCTGAAGTGCTGTATGTTTGCAAGTTTGAACTTTGAGAGTAGAAGAGAGAGAAATGTGAGAAAATGTCAATCCCTGTCTGACAAAAGTGTATAAAGTGTGTAGTAAGTTTTTTTTCAGCCTTAAAACATCTATAATAATTGTAAAAAAATAAAGCTGACTACTTCAAGGATTTTGCCTATCGCGGGTTATTTTCAGAACGTAACTCCCGCAAATAACGAGGGACCACTGTAAGCACTCACACAGCATGCATGTGTGTGTGTGTGTGTGTGTGTGTGTGTGTGTGTGTGTGTGTGTGTGTGACCCTAACTGACCGAAGATCTTGTCGATGGAGGCGTTGGAGGGCAGGGTGCAGTTGAAGATGGAGAACTGGCGCTTGAGTCGCTGGGGGATGTCGTTGCGGCCGCCCCCCGGGTGGATCATTGCCGCCAGGAACTGGATGTCCACGATGTTGGTGAACTCACCCGGCTTCTCCAGGTTATAGAAGCCATTCTGCTCCATCAGCTGACGCACAATCTCGTTGGTGACCTAGGGTTGTGATGGACATTCACCCGAGAATGCACACACACACACACACAACAGACCCACACACACACACACAAACACATACACAAACAGACACATAAATAAAAGTACTAAAAATCTTGGATAAATCTAGGCCCATACACAAGTTCATTTACATGTTATTGTAGCAGGACAAAAATCTCCATGCTTTGTGAATCTGTTGCTAAAGGGAGATCCTGTAGGTATCCTGATAAAAATGCTGTCTGAAGAGAAACCTTGTATGAGTTTGCTTCCACTCCAACCTCAATTTAATAGTTATTGGTGAAAGCACACACACACACACACACATGCACACACACACACACACACACACCCATAGGAGAGAGATTCTGTTGAAAGTGAGGCTGTGAAGAAGTATTCTTGAATCATTGATGACTTTGCATGAACTTTGTATCTGTTGAGACTACATACGCAGCTGTAGCTTCTAAAACAAGGGCAAGATCAGAGGAAGAACCATATGTCTGTGATACATCCCCATGTTTCATTCGCGTGACAAAATAATGTGTGTGTGTGTGTGTGTGTGTGTGTGTGTGTGTGTGTGTGTGTGTGTGTGTGTGTGTGTGTGTGTGTGTGTTTGTGTGTGTGTGTGTGTGTGATATATCCCCATGTTTAATTTATGTGCAAGAACAATGTGTGTGTGCTCGTGTTTGTGTGTGTGTAGGTGTGTTTATCAGTGTGTGTGTGTGTGTGTGTGATATCTCCCCATGCTTCATTGACATGTTGCATCAAACCTGGCCATCACACAAACCACATGTGTATGTGTCTTTAATTATGTAACAAATAGGATCAGTTTGACAAGACGAGGTGATATGAGGTCCTCTTCAGGAGGTCTGTTTTGATTTTTTCCCTTGGCATTGCAAAAACACTGGTCGTTGCAGCTGTAGTTTCAGTTTCACATCCCTCCCATGTGATGATAGGAATTTCTCTTTACACGCACTTGCCTCATGCATTCTGCTTTTGCATATGTACTGTGTATGTGTGCATCTGTGTTTGTGTGTGTGTGTGTGGTGTGTGTGTGGTGTGTGTGTGTGTAAGTGTGTACACATATACCCACCTGATCGCCCCACTCGTTGATGACGGGCATGTTGATGTCGTCCACAAAGATGGACATCTTCTTCCCCGCAGGGGGCCCGTAGGTGGTGCCCATTCGCTTGTCTACATAGCTCTCCACTGTCCGCTACAAACACACAGCACACACACTCACAGTCACAACAGGTGGCTTACCTTTATTAAAAAAAGGACTTATTACATCTTAACCTGAACCAGCCGGCTACCGTTACAGTGACTGGGGCTGCTGGGGCCGTTTACATGATCCACTCAGCAGCACCTACCTATCGCTTTCCCCCATGGCTTTCACCATGCCAACAACATGCATCTCATCCAGGACCACTGGCAAGCCTTTGCAGTTTCCTCCAACATTTCCTTAACAATTAAACTAAATAAGTAAATAAATAAAAATACAAGACACTTGCACATGTGGGGAGAGCACCCATTGTACCACACTTCAGGCTTTCCTAACTACAGCCATTACAATTATTCATACACTATGTGGGACACATCCTCAGCAGTGTACCTCAGGATCAACGGGTGTTTCGGGCCTTTACTCACTGTACACCCTCCCCTGAGGCGGCCCCACTAAAGGTGATCAATCCTTTAGTGTGTGTCCACAGTTCAGCTACCTGCTACCCAGATTTCCAAAATGTACTTCCACAATTCACTTACAACCACAGTTTACTTCCAAAATTTACTACCTACTGTTCATTACCACCTGTTTGCATGACTTCCAAAGTTTTACTTCCAAAATTAACTACCACCACAATTTACTTCCAAAATGACCTGCTTACTTACTAATTACTTACAAAGTTTTACTTACAAAATTAACTACCACCACAATTTACTTCCAAAATGACCTGCTTACTTACTAATTAGGACTTATTATCGAATATCTGCACTTTACCACCATTTTACCACAAATACTATCACTTTGCAGTCACTAACGCATATGCCATTACACAAACGACCCTGCCAATGCTAGTTCTAAAGACGATTCTACCCACTGACTTAACATTAAATGTATACACCTCTTGAATCTAATGGTGTCTAATGCTCAGTTATCCCGTGTTTCATACACCGCAAAACCCCGGGAAACTTGGCCACTCTGTATCTCAATACACCGCACGATCCCAGAGAGCCTGATTCTAAGCTGCCCATGTGTGTAATGGCTGCCATTTATAAGCCTCTTCTTCTGTGTTTCTATTGACCCACTAAACGCACTACTGCCATCTGCTTGTCTGGGGTGCCCATCGTTATCTGCACAAACAGCCCTAGGTTGCACTAATCTCCACCACCTTACTAATGTCCTGTGCTGAACCAGTACCCACGCTAACCACTCCCAGCCTCCACTGCTACATTAATAAAATAATAATAATAATACTTATAATAATAATAATGACGCAATGATGCAATGCCCCGTTGCGTGCGGGCTCTTGCGTGATGCAACAACGCAGTATCACTATACACTATAATGACGTAATGACGCATGTCCTGTACTGAACCAGTACCCACGCTAGCCACTCCCAGCCTCCACTGCTACATTAATAACATAATAATAATAACAATACTAATAATAATAATAATGACGCAATGACGCAATGCCCTGTTGCGTGCGGGCTCTTGCGTGATGCAACAACACAGTATCACTATACACTCAAATCCCCTCACCGCCCCATTCAAACATGGCAACCCTACTGCTTGCCCCAGGCAGAGACCGCCCTTCTCATCCAGATCCAATTACTAGTCCTAGCTGCTTCCTCTGACATCTCCCTAACAGTTTTATGTAGATTCTTACCACCAACCCCAAGCTCCCCTAGCAATGAAATGACTGACCTCCCTACAAACCCTCTACAACCCACTTCTACTGGAAATACTCTTGCCCTCCATCCTTTCTGCTCTGCTTCTAATCTCAACTTCATACTTAAGCTTTTTCCTTTCATATGCTTCCTCTAAGGAGCTTTCCCATGGGACAGTGAGTTCAATAAAATACACTACCTGTTGGCTGGTCGACCAATAGACTATGTCTGGCCTCAAGTTAGTGGTAACTATTTCTTGCGGGACCACCAACTTTCCACCCACATCTACAAGCATCTGCCAGTCCTTTGCTTCCTGTGTAATACTCCTTGACTTTGCGGCTCTCTTACTTTTCTCACCCTCCCGCACAAACTGGATACCTTTTTTATGACTACCTTCTGCATTTACCTGCTGCCTCCTACTCTCAATTCCTACTGCTAAGCATTTTAATACTTGGTTGTGACGCCACGTATAGCGACCCTGTGCCAAGCTAACTTTACAGCCAGATAGTATATGTCTCAATGTGGCTACACCTGAACAGAGTGTGCATGACGGATCCCCATCTGTCCATATTCTCAGGTTATCTGGCGATGGGAGCACGTCGTACGTCGCTCCCAATAAAAACTTTAGCCTGTTAGACTCCATACTCCACAAATCCCTCCAAGTAACCTGTTTTCTCTCTCCTCCCTCCCAATTCAACCACTGGCCCTGCTTTGCTAGTGACACAGCTTTTACCTGTCTACTAGCTTCTTCTTGCCTGCGTATCTGCTCTACAACCAATCTCCTTTTCTCCTTCTGATCTGCCTTTCTCCACATTGGCTTCCCTGATGTACGCCCCAAGCCTCCCCACCCAATCTGGACATTCCCCACTATCTCTCCATGCCTAAGGGCTGCCTCTGCCTCCTGCACTGCTACCTTTGGTTTCCACTTTCTCCCTTTGCTCGGGTTAGGAGCCAGACCACTGACTATCCTGTCCTTGCTCCCTGTTAACAACAGCTCTGTCCTAACCTTAGCACACTTAAATTCCTCTACCAGACTATTTATTGGCAGCTGCAGTATGCCCTTCCCATACAGAGCTACACTGCTTAGGCACCGTGGAACCCCTAACCACTTTTTAACGTATGAATTAACCACCCTTTCTAGCTTCTCTACTTTTGATAATGGTACTTCATACACTGACATGGGCCACATCACTCTGGGGAACAGTCCAAATTGCATGCACCACAATTTCAGCTTTCAACTTTCAGATTTCAATTTTTTCCAATCCCTCCACCTCTTTTCTAAGCTGCTCTACCTGCTCTCGATCACTCAGGTCTGCATTATACCACCTCCCTAGGCTTTTCACTGGTCTCACCCTGATGGATGGGATTTCCTCACCTTCCACCGTGAACTTCTGCTCTACCACTTTTCCCTTGGTGACTGAAATACTCCTTGACTTACTAGGCTTTATCTTCATCCTCACCCACCTGAGATTTGTATTTATCCTTTCCAACAACCTTTTTGTACATGGCACCGTTGTTGTTAACAGAGTCATGTCATCCATGAAAGCTCTAATTGGCGGGAGACGCAGTCCCTCCCGACGCCTTTCCCCTCCCACCACCCACTTAGAAGCTCTTATTACCATTTCCATTGCCATTGTAAAAGCAAGTGGTGAGATCGTACACCCCGCCATAATGCCTACTTCTAGCTTCTGCCAGTCTGATACAAACTCCCCTGTACCTATACACAATCTAATATCTTTAAAGTATTCCTTCATTGTATTCACAATCTCAACTGGCACTCTAAAGTATTCACAAGCACTCCAAATCAGACTATGCGGCACCAAGCCAAAGGCATTAGCTAGGTCCAAAAAAACTACATGAAGCTCCCTACCCTCTTGCTTTGCTGTCTGAATTTGGTGCCAAATTACACTACTGTGCTTAATGCATCCAGCAAAACCTGGGATTCCTGCCTTCTGCACTGTTGTGTCAATTAACCCATTCTTTTCCAAATACTGCACAAGTCTCTTAGCTACTATACTGAAGAAGATTTTCCCCTCCACATTAAGCAAAGAGATCATTCTAAACTGGTCTATTCTAACAGACTCTTTTTCTTTTGGAATCAACACACCCCCTGCCCTGCACCATGCTGTTGGAATGCTCTGCTTATGCCACACAACCTTAAACAACTTCCACAGAAACCTAAGAACCCCTGGGGCATTCTTATATACCCGATATGGCACCCCATTAGGCCCTGGAGCTGATGAAGCCTTAGCTTTTCTCACCACAGCCTCTACCTCTTTCCACCTAGGTGGCACAACATCCATCTGACTTTCTATCTCCCCCAAAGGTGGCATGTCAGGCGGAAAGCCTAATCCTCCCTCCCTCCCTGGATCTGAATGAGTTTTCCTCAAGTACTCCTCTACTTCCTCTTTTGAGGTTCTCAATATCCCTCCCTTTTCCCGGTTAAACAACAACAACAACAACTAATTTTTGCCCAAAATTGTGTTCTCATGGTCGTTTTCCTTTGCATGGCAGTATAGTATAGTATAGTGTATGTGTATGTATGTATGTGTGTGTTTGTGTGTGTGTGTGTGTGTGTGTGTGTGTGTGTGTGTGTATGTGCAAGTAAAAGAGATAGCGTGAGTATATGCAGCTGTCTGTGACTGTTTCTCTCTCTCTCAATTTTTCTTTATCTCGCTGTTTGTCAGCAGGTTAATCTGTGTATGTGTGTGTGTGAATAAGTGTGCACGCTAGTGTTTATGTGGAGTTGGTTTCAAGTGTGTGTGCACATGTGCACGTATATGTGTGTATGTGTACATATATGTATGTGTGTAAGTGTGTAGGCTATATGTTTACGTGTGTGTGTGTAAGTGTGCATTTGTGTACATGTATGTGTGTGTGCGTGTGCGTCTTTAATCTGGTTCACTCTGACTCACACAGGCTTAAAGCAAACCACATGCTGAGCCCACGGCTGTTAATATGGGAACTGCACATACTGTCCCTGTTCCACACGCAGGAAGAAGACATCACGACCGGCTAAGGAGGAAATGTCACTGCGCTGGTAGGCACACGGGCAGAGCCGACTGCCCATAAGGGGGAATAAACATGAAAGCTTTCCGAGTCGCCAAGGGGGGCAGTCAATTGAAAACCATAGGGTTTTTTTGGGGTGGTGGAGCCAGCCATCTCTCTGGACAGGCCTGCACACGTGCTACCCAAGTTTGCACCTACCATACCAGCAGGGTACATAACATTGTCCCATTAACAGAGACAAGAAAAAAAAACATTTCAACAACTTCAGTACCGCATCATTAACAAATATTTAGATCAGGACAATTCATGGGGCCCAGAGCTTCCAATCGGCCTCATGACAGACAGAGAGAGAGAGAGAGAGAGAGAGAGAGAGAGAGACAGAGAGAGAGAGACAAAGCTCGTGTTCACCTGGAACATCAGTGGGGTCGTGGCCGAGGAGAAGTTGACGCTCTTCGCTGTGTGTGTCTCCCGGTCACACTTGGACATGTACGCCTTGATGATGACTGTCTTGGCGGTGCCCTGTTCACCAATCAGGAGCACAGCCTGTTCGAGGTGGGCAGGGCAGAGCAGGAGCAGGACTTTTATTGGTTAGCCAGTCAAAATGGAGAGATCATGGGCACCCATGCACAACAGCTGAGGACAATAAACTACACTGGTCATCAGCAATGTTGGGCAAGTGAGCTTAAAAAAGTGGGTAGCACTTTATAATACCTACTTCCTAATAAGCATTTATTTTGCATTTATTAACTCATACTTAACACTTTGTTCATTATTTGGTAACTATTGCTTTTACAGTATTTCTTATAAGGTAAATCATGTATAAACACATCTACAACTGTTAAAGCAGACAGAGAAGGTGATAGACAGACAGGCAGAAAGGCAGCAGGCTTCATGCTTAAAGTGCTACAGAGCAAACAATTAAAAGAGCTTCAAATTTTTTTAAAGGTAGATTTTTTAGTTTTGTGTCAAGGCATCTGTGGTCTGTGGGGCCCTGAGGTAGTCAGAGAGGCGGTACCCACTTTGCCCTGCTTGGCGATGGTCTGGGTGAGGAAGTCGGTGCGGACGTTGTCCACGTTGGGCACCAGGATGGAGCCATACTCCGGGGTGCTGTCAGCGGGGTAGATGTACTCCTCCACACGCGTGCTCCAGTGCACCCACTCACCTGGGGACAGAACACACACACATTATGTAGACACACTATTACAAACACACACACACACACACACACATACAAACACACACACACACACACACATACAAGCACACGCGCACACACACAAATGTATACACACATTATGTAGACACACACACACACGCACATACATACACACGTGTGCGCGCGCAGAATTGAAGAATTTAGAAGATATTACAAGATATTAAAATGCACATAGACAGTAAAATTTGATCACCAGCAGCTTCAGACACTTGTGAGAACTCATATGTCAGTAGAATGAATGTGTGAGTGAGTGTGTGTGTGTTTGTGTGTGTGTGTTTCTCTTTTAGTGTGTGTGTGTGTGTGCGCGTGTGTGAGACCCACCATCTGCGGCGACGTGGAAGTCAAACATGGTGTCCTCGCTGTGGGCAGGGATGTCTGGCAGGTCCAGGCTGATGGCGTCATGGCAACGGAGCCAGCGCTCCAACTTCCTGCGGTCATCCAGCTCCAGCAGGGCTCCAACACTCCACATCAGAGAGAACACATACAAGCGCTCCAGATGCTTCTCCGACACCTCACTTCCCTGTTCCTGCACACACACACACACACACACACACACACACACACACACACACACACTGTCAGACAGGCATACACACACACAGGGCCCCCACGCTCCCTATCAGAGAGAACACATACAAGCGCTCCAGATGCTTCTCCGACACCTCACTCCCCTGTTCCTGCACACACACGCACACACGCACACACACACACACACACTGTCAGACAGCCATACACACACACAGGGCCCCCACGCTCCCTATCAGAGAGAATACATACAGTACAACCGCTCCAGATGCGTCTCCGACACCTCACTTCCCTGTTCCTGCACACACACACACACACACACACATACACACAGACTCAGACAGGCATACACACACACAGGGCCCCCACGCTCCCTATCAGAGAGAATACATACAGTACAACCGCTCCAGATGCTTCTCCGACACCTCACTCCCCTGCTCCTACACACACACACACACACACACACACACACATACACACAGACTCAGACAGGCATACACACACACAGGGCCCCCACGCTCCACATCAGAGAGAACACATACAACTGCTCCAGATGCTTCTCCGACACTTCCCAGCTCCTGCTTGCACACACACACACACACACACACACACACACACACACACACACACACACACACACACACAGGGCCCCCATGCTCCCCATCAGCGAGAACATGTACAGTACAACCACTCCAGATGCTTATCCGGCACCTTACAACCCTGCTCCTGCACACACACACAGTCTATGTGTGTGTGTGTATGCATCTGTTGATGTGTGTACATGTGTGTGTGTGTGTGTTGTACCTTGGGGGGGATGAGGCCCTGCAGCATGTTGATGCTCTGAATGATGATGAAGGCCTCCAGCATGTCCATGTTGAAGTGAAGGGCTTGTGTGTGTGTGTGTGTGTGTGTGTGTGTGTGTGTGTGTGTGTGTGTGTGTGTGTGTGTGTGTGTGTGTGTGTGTGTGTGTGTGTGTGTGTGTGTTGTACCTTGGGTGGTATGAGGCCCTGCAGCATGTTGATGCTCTGCATGATGATGTCCATCTTGAAGTGCAGGGCCTGTGTGGCGTGTGTGTGTGTGTGTGTGTGTGTGTGTGTGTGTGTGTGTGTGTGTGTGTGTGTGTGTGTGTGTGTGTTGTACCTTGGGTGGGATGAGGCCCTGCAGCATGTTGATGCTCTGCATGATGATGAAGGCCTCCAGCATGTCCATCTTGAAGTGCAGGGCTTGTATGGCGTAGCGGTGGAGCTCTGAGAAGGAGCCATGGAACAGCCCCCTCAACACCTCTGCCTCCTGGCCCGACCGCCGCTTTAACCAGCCCTGACACACACACACACACACGTTAATCACACACACACACAACCACCTCAACACCTCCGCCTCCTGGCCCGACTGGCGCTTCAGCCAGCCCTGACACACACACACACACACGTTAATCACACACATAAACACACAACCACCTCAACACCTCTGCCTCCTGGCCCGACCGCCGCTTCAGCCAGTCCTGACACACACACACACACACATTAACCACGCACACACACACGCACACAACCACCTCAACACCTCGCCTCCTGGACCAACTGACGCTTCAGCTGGCCCTGACACACACACACACACACACACATTAATCACACACACACACAGCCCCACACACGCACACATACACACACACACATATCCCCCTCAACACCTCTGCCTCCTAGCCAGATCA
>CM050218.1:28490000-28495000 GCA_027475355.1 Coilia nasus | reverse complement strand
GGGTGTGGATGCAGGTAGTCTTTCCAGCTCCGCTGGGTCCTAGTGCCATCATGCCGTGTCGGACCTGCTGTGTCTCAAACAGTTGGATCACCTTCAGCTTCCATGGGGGGTGGCTAATGAGACCAGCTTCAGCCACCTGCAGGAATGACACACAGCACACAGCCAATGAAGCATGGCACACAATAAAGACACCCCCTATTATAACTTTGCTGTTACCAGAATGGCAATGACCAAGTTGTAATGTGTTACTAAAAACTCTCTGTAATGTCGTAGTAATGTCGTAATGTTGTAGTTATGTTTTTTTCATTCGCTGCGAGTTGTTCCACCGGTGGTGCGGTGACTGCTAAAGGGCTATGGATGGATTAGAGCACTAGATAATCACTTTTTCTACTGGTACAGGAATTGAACCAGTGACATTTCAATCTCAAGACCAGCTCCTTGGCCATTAGGACACAACTGCTCCTAGATACCAAATACCTCTCAGCAATCCAGAGCCGGTAATTGTCCCACACAAACTAATAGTGGCTTTCCTCTGAACTACAACCTTTACCACTTATGGGTCTCAAAATTCTTTTATGACCTTTAAATTCTTGGATTTATTTCCAGAAGGTTCTGACCTGTCTGTCGATGGCTGCCTCCAGGTCTGGGTAGCCCGCTTTATCCAGCTGGATGCCAGGGAAAAGGTCCTCTATCAAGCTCAAGAACAGAGGCTCGTCCTCATCAATCTGCCATACACACACACACGGATACAGACAGACAGACAGACAGACAGACAGACAGACAGACAGACAGACAGACAGACAGACAGACAGACAGACAGACAGACAGACAGACACACACACACACACACACACACACACACACACACACACACACACACACACAATATGGTGTTAGAGACTCCATAACCCTCTATCACAAACACATCCAGATCAAAACAAAAATAAACACAGACACTGAGGACAGTCCAAGTCCAAAAGTCACACTCATACACACATACACACACACAGACACACACACACACACACACACACACACACACATGATACTGCAGTGATATTGCAACTATGAGCCTCTCTCTCAAACACACAAAATTATCTAGGCATCTTTGGAATTGATTGTTGCAATTATGATCAAATCATCAGCGGAACACACACACACACACACACACACACACACACACACACACACGCACAATACCAAATGCAGGCAGTTCAGGGACAAAGCCCTCCCAGCAGCAAACACACACACAAAAAAAAAAAAACTCTACAGCTTCCGGTGAAGCACAACCACTGCCCATTCAAAGCTCTACATCGAGACCCCACAGTGACACACCACCATCCACCCACAGCCCCCCCCCCCCCCCCCCCCCCACACACACACACACACACACACACACACACACACATACACACACACACTGTACCCAAGAGCCCAGCGGAGTGTTCTCTAAATGGAAAGGATTGAGACCTCCTCCCATGTGTGTGTGTCAGGGGTGGTCTGGGGGGGGGTTTGGGGGGGCGTTGTTGGTTTGGTACGGTCTGCTGGACTTACCAGCTTGGACAGGTTCATGTCCCTCAGGACCCTCATGACGATGGTGGACTCCGTGTCACTGGGATTGGCCCGCTTGGCTGCTCCCAGCGTGCGCAACACAGACAGGATGTTCCTCAGGCCAAAGTCATAATGTACCTGTGTGCGTATAAGCAGACACATACACACACACACACACACACACACAAACACACACACACACACACACACAACAGACACATATCGTACACAAACACACATACAGACACACACAGAGAGTAGACATACACAGCAGACACACACACACACACAAACACACACACACAGACACACACACACACACACACAACAGACACACACAGTAGACAAACACATACACACACACAGTAGATACACAGCAGAAACACACACATACACACACACACACACAAAGTCACTCCAGGTGAAGTCTGTTTCTCTACACTTTCAGAGACTTCTCTGTCTCCCTGGAGACAAACAAAAGCAAGTTTCTTTTCTCAAATTGAGCTCCTTACACACAGAGCCTCTACTCTTGAGGCAGAAAACTTTCAGTCCGCGTCGGATTATGATTACCGCCATTACTACTGCCATCACAAGCAGCCAATGTACACTGTGCAAACTAAAACAATAGCATGGCTTATGTAACACATAATTTCATTACATTTGACTTTCAGTGTATGGCAGGAAATTACTGTGGCCTTGTCTTTATGTAACTAGACTGTCCTTGAGACACCCTTTTTTAATGTTTGTCAGCGTCATTTTTTTTATATTCGAAGCTGACATCTCAATGCAGTGTGTTGTTGAGTGTGTGCATGCCTGATAGGAGAACTTATTAACCCGTAATGCTGTCCCTACTTTTTCGTAATGGCTTTTGTGCCAAGATGTGACATGTTGACAGGTAACAGCCTACTGTCCTTCGCTGAAAGCAGACGACCCAAACTGACACCAGTGGAGTAGTGTGTTGCTGCGTGTATGTCCATGGAGTAGTGTGACACACACGACATCACACTGTACCTCTCAACCTAAACTGTGTGTGTCCAATGACAGTGTGTGTGACAGTGCAAGTAGTGTGTTGCTGTGTGTGTGCATTGAGTACTCTGTTGCTGTGTGTGCATAGAGTACTGTGTTGCTGTATGTGTGTTCCTGCACAGACTGCTTGGACAGCTGCTCCTAACACATCTTGTGCAGGGTGAAGAACTTGTGCTACCATGTGACACACACAAAATCACACTGTACCTCTTAACCTAAACTGTATGTCCAAAGACTAGTGTGTGTGTGTGTGTGTGTGTGTGTGTGTGTGTGTGTGTGTGTGTGTTTGTGTGTGTGTGTGTACACACCTGCTTGGAGAGTTGCTCCTCACACAGCTTGTAGAGTGTGTGTGTGTGTGTGTGTGTATACACACCTGCTTGGAGAGTTGCTCCTCACACAGCTTGTAGAGGGTGAAGAACTTGCGTGCCAGCTCTATGTTGTCGATGAAGCCACAGCTGGCCAGCTTGACGCGGATGATGATCTGCCGGTCCGGCACCATCATGGCCACGGAGCGGAAGTTGATCTTCAGGTTCTCTGGGAGCTCTTGCCGGCCGGCATAACCAGGGTTCTAGAGTCAGGAACAGTACAGTAGAGTGACACGAAAAGCCTTAATTCACAGTTTAGTTGAGGTCAACGCTGATGGATTAGTAATTGCATGTCATAGAGAAAGAGGCTTTTCTGTTGTCTCATTGGGGTCCTCCTAAAGTCAGATGCATTCAAATGAGCTTTTGGATAGCCTTTGCAAACTGCTGTGAAGTGTTTCTATCTAAGATGGCTTATTCAAACAGTCCAAAAGTTGCATTAAAAAGTTGGTTAGAAATCTGCTCAATATGACCTAAAGTGACCTATGCCCTGATAAAGCTCCAGACGAAAAAAGATGAACTTCCCTCGGGGGGCTAAGATGGACCAAAACACATTTATCCAATTTCACAAAACGGGGTCTGAGGATTGTGCTGCCTGGATTAAATTACTGTGGCAGACCAACTGGATTGGAATCAAATTTCTGAAACTGCAGAGAAGTTGGGCTTATCCACAAATATAATAACCTGTAGAATCTTATAATTTGCACTACATTCACTACAGACATATTGTCCCTCTCTGGAGATGAGCAATGGAAATACTTATAATGGTTCTGAAAGTGGGGAGAGGCAGAGTGGAGGAGGATGTGGCTCACCATGGTGAGGAAGATGCCAAACTCGGGGTTCATCTCCACGTTGTCGCCGTCAGTGAACAGGAAGTTCTTGCGGCGCTCCTTCTTGCAGGTGAGCACGATGGCGATCTGCTGTGCTGCCACGGACAGGACGGGCAGGTCGATACGGTTAAACTCGTCAAAACAGCCCCATGAACCCGACTGGGCCAAACCTGGGACACAGGAGAGCAAGCAAAACAAACAAACAACACCCATTTGTTATTGTGATTACACAGCACAGCACAGCACAGCACAGCACAGTGTACACAACAAAGTTGACTCTGCATTTAACCCATCACACACGTGAGCAGGGGACAGCGTGTGGGGATGGTACCATGCTCAAGGTACCTCAGTGGCACTACTGGCAGTTGGTGGATCACAAGTCCATTAACTTAACCGCCAGGCCACCACTGACCCCCACAAAAGCACAAATAGCCACTAACACTGATCCATTCTATTATGGTTCTGCCCAAATATAGCCACCATCCCGAGAAAAAAAAATATTCATCAGTATTATTTGAGGATTATAGGAGAGAGAGGGGTGGGGGGCCGGAGTAAAGTTGATGCTGTGAGGAATTTGATTATGATAATTCCACCATCCATGAAAAGGTTTTAGCATTATGGCATTCAGTCTTTGTCAAAGAAAGGGTAGGTCATGACAAAAACATTGCAGGAATAAGATTTAATTTAAAGTTGAAATTATACAGTGCAAGAAGTCTGAAGTTTCTTCCTTCAGATTTGACTATGTGGCAGAAATCATAAGGCAGGAAGTTACAGTTTTACTGGGATTCAGTGAAATGATTGGATATGAAGGATGCACTTTTTTGTTGCTTTTGTTAGAGGATCTTATCTTTCCCCAGCTATTGGGATATGAACAATATTTCAAGAATTTGAAGAAATATGACAAAAAAGCCCACCAAAATACATTGCCGACTCCACCATCAAATGTGTTTGCTGAGGTGAGTAGTATTGAGAGAAATAGGCTGTGTCAGTCAGAGGAGACTCACCTTTGAAGATTCTGCCCAGCCCCCTGAAGTCCATCTGGTCGGAGCAGTTGAAGACAACCACGTACTTGCCCAGACAGCGGCCCATGTCCTTGGTGGTCTCCGTCTTCCCCGTGCCCGCAGGCCCCGCTGGGGCACCACCCATGCTCATGCCCAGCGCCTGGGCCAGGGTGATGTAGCACCTGGAGACAGACACAGATGTTCACACGTGCACACACACACACATAAAG
>CM050218.1:28472500-28487500 GCA_027475355.1 Coilia nasus | reverse complement strand
TGGATGACCAGGTGTAGCGAGCGCTGTGACTCTTTCAGCAGAGCGTTGAGCCACACCTCCACGTTGCCCTCCGCCGTCACCGGCCGATCCAGCTCCACCGTCTCCCCCTCTCGAGACGAGATGGCCAGGATCCGGTCATACACCTGACCACATAGACCAATCAGGAAGACTTTTTCAGGAAATGCACTGACTAATCACAGAGAGGGGATTCATGGGTCAGAGAGAATACTGACCAATCACAAAGAGGGGATTCACGAGTCAGAAAGAACACTGACCAGTCGCAGAGAGGGGATTTATGGGTCAGAAAGAACACTGACCAGTCGCAGAGAGGGGATTTATGGGTCAGAAAGAACACTGACGAATCGCAGAGAGGGAATTCATGGGTTAATGAGAACACTAACCAATAGAGAGAGGGGATTTATGGGTCAGAGAGAACACTGACCAATCACAGAAAGGGGATTCATGGGTTAGTGAGAACACTAACCAATCAGAGAGAGGGGATTTAGGGGTCAGAGAGAACACTGACCAATCACAGAGAGGGGATTCGTGGATCAGAGAGAACTCTGACTAACCAGAGAGAGGGGATTCATGGGTGAGGAGGAACACTGATCAACCAGAACAAAACATTCAGGGGTCAAGAAAGGATATGATGCAAACAGAAAGAACATTTAGCAAAGGTGCACACATTACTTATTTGTTTGAAAGATGTATACAGAAGTACCTTAGGAAAGCTTGACAGGACATTACCTTGTCGTGGAAGCGCACAGACTTGATGTTGTCGAAGACGTTGAGGAGGTGGGCCTGAATGGTGTGGGAGTCTGACGCCTGGCCCAGGATCTCCAGCAGGGCGGGGTCCGACACGAAGAAGAAACGAGGGAACAGCAGCCGCTTCTTTTCCAAGTAACTAAAACAATACACACACACACACACAGATAGACAGAAAGAAACACAGACACACAGACACACAGACACACAGACACACAGACACACAGACACACACACACACACACACACACACACACACACACACACACACACACACACACACACACCACACACCTCTAAGGTAAGCTTGTGCAAGAACCTTTTCCTCTTGAGCTGTGTGAGGAACCCTGTCTTTTGTAAGTAACCCTGTCTTTCAGTAAGTGATGACAGTGCTGCTGTCTTTTGGTAATAGTAAAGTAAAGTAAAGGACTGACCCAGTGATGGTCCCAGTCTTTTGTACGAGTATAAGACCAAGCCTTTGAGAAACCCTAACCCTTTCAGGAACCTCGTCTTTTAAGAAAGTGTGTGTAAGACTAACCCTTTCAGAAACATTGTCTTTAAAGAGAGTGTGTGGGTGACTAACCCTTTTTAGGAGCCTTGTCTTTTAAAAGAGTGTGTCTGTGTGAGACGAACCCTTTCAGAAACCTCATATTTTTAGAGAGTGTGTGTGAGACTGACCCTATCAGGACCCTCGTATTTTAAGAGAGTGTGTGTGAGACTGACCCGGTGAGGGACTTCTGGCAGATCTCGAGCTGCTCCAGGAGATGTGGCAGCAGCTGTCCCATGGTCTCGTCCCCTACACATGACTGCACCACGTTGGGCATCTCGTGGGCCCGTGTCATGATCTTCACCCACGACTTATCGATGTTGGAGAAACGCTTGGCCTCCTGCAGACCACATCTCCCCCAACTTAGTTATCATTCTCTCTCTCTTTAGATTCACAATTCAAGGTCATATTTTTAATATATTGGCTACACGTGTTAAGTTTATGGCTTTAAAACACCTTCCCAGACAGAAAATCTCAAGTTCTTTGAACAGTTGGTAACCCTTTATTTGGATAGAACCCATAGAGACAATACAGATGGCTTGTTAAAATTCCGTTTCATTTTGCTTATTCCAAGCCTTCCAAGCCTTAACCATTACCTAGACAACAAAATTTCAGTAGATAGGTTATTATTAGTCTCAGCATCTGTAGGCAGTCTATAGGAATATGAAAATAAAGTGTTACCAAAAGTTTACTTTCAACTCCAGCTCATACACATTTTACAATAGGACAGTTATCTCTGTCCAGTAATCCCCACTATATTGCAGTTTATCTTTAATGGTCCCGCTATATCACAGATTTCTTTTCATTAATATGCTGTCACAATGCATGCTAAAGAAAAATATTATCAGAACAATATTATAATATGATAAGATTATGGTAATAATTCAATAATCCAGACAGTAAATGTATTAAAACAGTCTGTGGGGCAGGTATTTTAAGGCTTAAACTATAAAATAAAATGTCTGCTATGTGGTCTCACTATATTGAGGATTTTCACCTATTGCGGGGGATTTGGACTGTAACTACCATAGTAAACTGAGAATCACTGCAGTGGGTTTAGTGTATGTATGTATCAGGACTTACTTTAGGCAGCTGCTTAGCAATGTCTCCCCCCACAAACACAGCTTCCAGATAGATCCAGAGGTTCTGAACAGTCATCCAGTTCTCAATGATGTCTGTGGTATTGGAGAGGTTCTGGACCCACTTCTGGATCTGACCTTTAAAGGGAGTGTTGTACCTGTGAAGAAAACAAAGCATCACAGATGGATTCTGAAGGTGATTTTGGAAAACAAATTATTGTAAAAAAGGAACAAAAAACAACATATATTTGGACACAGTGGTAATGCGTAACTGAAGAGTACATAAATTATAGCTCATCAAAAGCAAATCATCCATGGCTTAGAGGCAGAAAAATCTATCAAGTGAAGAAAAAAGAGCATTCTGCTCATTTCTTAGTGTTTTTCACCTTAACAATTTATCAAACACTGACAAAAGACCCTAAGGTCAAAATCAAAAGTTTAAGAAAGAAAGTTAAACAAATTTAAAAGAAATAAATTGCTAAAAAGAAAAAAAAAACTGACATTGAACGTTTTATACCGCCTACTAGTAATTGAAAGTATTATACCACCTGCTGACAAAATATATAGTTCAAATGCATTCCTTGGTGTGTGTGTGTGTGTTACGTACCTGTTGCTCACTGTTGAGTGAGCCACTGTTGAGTGAGCCACTGTTGAGTGAGCCTAGGACCATGAGGCTGTCCTCCATGTTGGTGATGATCTCTGAGGTGCTGTGTGTGTGTGTGTGTGTGTGTGTGTGTGTGTGTGTGTTTATGTGTGTGTGTGTTTATGTGGGTGTGGGTGTGTGTGTGTGTGTGTGTGTGTGTTACGTACCTGTTGCTCATGAGTGAGCCTAGGACCATGAGGCTGTCCTCCATGTTGGTGATGATCTCTGAGGTGCTGTCTCCCCTCAGCAGCAGTTCCCCGCGTGTCTTAAAGACGGCGAAGGTGAACGTCTTATTGTCCCACTCCGCAATCACCTGCTTCAGCTTCTGCTCAATGTCACGCTCCTTCACCGCACTGATGCATATGTCCTGTGTGTGTGTATGTGTTGTGTGTGTTGTGTGTTGTGTGTGTGTGTTTGTGTGTGTGTGCGGATGGGGGTCAACCATTGTGTTTGTGTGTGTGTGTGTGTGTGTGTGTGTGGATGTGGGTCAACAGGCGGCACAGACAACAGAACAAAACAAAGTAAACATCAAAAAGCAGACCATAGATAAGGTAATAACACAAAACACAGGACGACCTCCACCACAGAATAATCCAGTGCTGAAAAACACAGACAACATTCAGAACACTTTCACTTCCAAAGTATTTATCAGGTTGTTCATCAAACAGTTACACCTGAGGGCTTCCCATTTTACACTCAGCTGACCAAGGCAACCACAAGTCTAGGTATTCACAAGTCTACGTGTATGCTCAAGGAGAGCTAGGTATTCACTCAGTCTAGGTCTAAGTCTAGGCTCAAGGAAATATTCACTTAGTCTAGGTCTAAGTCTAGGTATTCACTTGGTGAACCTAGGGTACCGGAAGTCTGAGCTCCTAAAGGTAGGGTATGAGATGTTTTCCTGGAGCATTTTTTACTAGCTAGCAGGCGCGAGGTGTCTACCTCAATCTCCTCCTTGTGCTTGAGGAGCGGAGCCTCCATGATGTTGCGCAGCTTGAAGGAGTCTGACTCGACCTCGAAGGTGTGGCCCGTCAGCTCTGTGATGCGCCGCCAGTGCCGTGGCATCATTGCCTTGTTGGTCATCAACTCCAGCAGGGGGCAGCACTCGCTGAACTCGTCGATTGTCTTCTTCAGGTCCAGGAAAGCCTGCCACTCCTTCAGGGCCCTTGGGAGCTTACGGCAACTGCAGAGGATCAAAATGGTTCAGGTGTTGTTTTTGTGTCTCATTGAAGGAGAGATTGCTCCTTTTTTTGCTTCCTAAAACGGATGCCTTGCTCCATTGTGTATTTATTTATTTTCCATTATGTACTCTATATGTGACACAAACCACATACCCACACCCACACCCACACACACACACATACACACACATTGAACAACCCCTTGATCTTTTTTCCTCTGTCTCTTGTTTACCGAGTCTGAAAGTCCAGCAGCTCATTGTTGATCCTCTCGATGTGGATGTCTGCCCACAAGATGTCATAGTAACTGTTGACCGTGTCAATGACGTTGTTATAGAGACCATAGAGCTTCTGCAGGAGGGTCAACTGCTTCCTGATTTCCAAAAGCTGAGGATGCTGGGTAACAGGAAGCCCAAAAAGCTCCTCCCCTCCCGTGTATGTGATGTACTTGCGGTACAAGTTATCAAAGCGGTTCTGAGAAAAACATAAACAGCAGCAAAATAAAAAAGAATAAATCAATGCAGAGTGCCAAACTTAGTATGGGAGTTTTCTAACACATGAATGCATTAACATTTCAACCAGCAACACAGTGTGTGTGTGTGTGTGTGTGTGTGTGGACTGAATTTTAAATGTGTGTATTCCCACACATAATATATATATTCCAATGTGTTTATCAAATCCCTCAGTACCTGGAACATGATGAGTCGATCACTTGCATCTTGAGGAGCCAGACCTACCACCATGGGCCCATCCTATACACAGGACAGAGGAACAGATACACACACATTGACAATAGACACAATTTACTGAATCTACTGCTTTGGCAACATCATTGGCAACATCATACATAAAATGAAGGGTATTTTAGAGTACAAAATGTGTGAGGTGTGAATGATGCTTAAGAGTAAACATGCAATGTAAATGTTTCTTTCAAATAAAGAAACATATAAGGATATGAATCATAGGCTGTGTCCGAAACGAAAAAAAATGCTGCCTGCGAATAGAGTATTTGGTGGCAGCAGGGCAAAGCATCAAGGCTGTCGGAATCGAATAAATGCATTTTTATTTATTTATTTTGCCCAAATTTGATTTTAGATGTTTCCTTAATGCTGCCTTCAATGTCCAACATCAAACTATGAACTCAGCTGCTGGTGTTATGGCAACAGCATTCTGTGTCCATCTGTGTTAATCGGCAACTTGATGCCTGCTTAAGGTGCATGACTTGTTAGACAGTGAAGGCAGCAAAGCAGCAAGTGACTAGCTTTCCGTTTTGGACACAGCAATCCTCTTAGCTCCACAGGTGGTTGGTCACCTTGTCGTAGTCCTGATAGAAGTGTGAGCAGTCTTCGACGAAGGAGCCCACGTTGTCGATGAGCTCGCCCCTGAAGTTGGGCTGCAGCGCCACCAGCTGGTTCTGCACCTCGGTGCTGCGGGAGAGGAGCTTCTCCCAGCTGTAGCGCAGCGTGTCCACCTTCTCCACCTCCTCCTTCGCCACCACCAGCTCGTACTTGTGCAGCATGGCGTACGACTCCTGCCGGAGGACACAGGGGTCAAAGGGTCAGTATCACTATTAAGCACTATTAAGACACTGCAACAACAGTGAGTTGACAGTGCATGCTTTGCTCTTGAAGAAGCTTATACTATACTTGTGGAGTGAGGCATGCTTATCTTACTGTACAAGACAGAGTCAGAAGTCAGAGGTAGGGAAAGCATGCTGGGAAGTGGCTGTTTAGCAGTGCACAACTGCAGACATAGCCTGCATAAAAAAGGCTATTTGGGGCTATTTGGAGTCAGGCTGAGAAACCACACTAGACCTACTTAGAAACAGTGGTCTCATATGATCTTGTAGTGGTATCAGGACTTTTCTGTCCTGAACTGTCCATGAATGACCGTGTTTATGACTTGGTGCTTCATTGTTTTTATGTAACATATGCTTGATTTAGCAAACTGCATTAAACCATAAACACATAAGCCTTATTCAGGGGAAGAGTAGAGGAAAGCCCTGAGTGGAGCGCCTTGCCTCGATCGGCCCGACTTGGAAGTCAATGGCGATCTGATACTCCCTGATCTCCTTCAGGGACGCCATGGCGATGCGGATGTCGTCCAAGTCCTTGATCTGACGGTTGAGCTTCTTTCCGGCCTCCTCCACAAAGGTGAAGATCTGTTCCATCTCCGACCGGTACTTCTTGTTGCAGTGGTGGCCATAGTCCACCATCCAGCTCTTTGTCTCTGCCGTGAGCGCCATCTTCAGGTCAGCTGGGGACATGCAGGCAAAGGAGTTAGGGTTCAATAACAACAGCAGGTGCAGTAATACTCACCTAAAGTTTTCAATTAAACACCCACTAAGAACAGAACAGAGGACTGTTTTATTTAGAAATCCTGGAGCATGTCTGCTAATTAGGTGAATAATGATAAACAGGAAGAGAGCTGTTGATTAAAATCACACCTAGGACCCCCCACCCCCATCACAAAAGCAAACACACACACACACACGCACACACCCAAACACACACACACACACTTGCCAGAGAGACACTGGCAGCCTAAAACAGGCTCACAATGGCAGGCAGCCACAGCAGAGAAAAGCTCACACTTGAGTCTGATTTCATGAAACAACATACATGAGAATACAACCCAGCCAAAGATATGAAACCAAAACAGAGTTAACTACAAGAAAATGAAACTGATAAGACACAGAACAAAGTCACCTACAGAGAATAAAGCAATCATAACACGAAAATAGGGGCCAGCTGTGGTCTAGTGGTTAGGGAGTTGGGATTGGAGAGTCACAGTTTCGAATCCCATCCCACTTGAGAAAGGCATCTAACCCCACACTGATCCAGGGACTGTAACTGAAACCCTGTAAATAACTGTAAGTCGCTCTGGATTAGAGCGTCAGCTAAGTGTTTTTTTTTTTAAAATAACACAAAAAACAAAGCAACGTGCACTACTAGTAACTTTGTCCTACTATCAGCTGGTATTGTTATGTTTGCCTGAGCAAAGGGCGAGAGCATTTTCATCATACTCAAATAACTAAGCAGACCCTTTACTTATTACTGTATGGTTACAAGTGTACAGTTTTATCAGTGTGCAGTTAAGGATTTCTGGGTATCAAACCCAAGACCTTGATGTCATTAGCACATCTTTCAGGGTTGCACAATAAGATATCATCTGGGACTAATATGCTAGATATGATAAGAAGAAGAAGAAGAAGAAGAAGAAGAAGAAGAAGAAGAAGAAGAAGAAGAAGAAGAAGAAGAAGAAGAAGAAGAAGAAGAAGAAGAAGAAGAAGAAGACGAAGAAGAAGACGAAGAAGAAGAAGAAGACGAAGAAGAAGTATACCTGTGTAGAGGGCGAGCGCCCCAACGGTGATGAACTCTGGCTCTGCGTTGATCTCCGTCTCCAGGTCCCTGTAGTAGAGGATCTGCGACTCGAACTCGGACAGCAGTGGCGTGCCCTGGCTGAAGCTGCGGATGGCCTCATCGCGGTCCCGCCGCCAGATGTGGTGGAAGCGGGCGAAGCGCTCCAGCGCATTCATCACCTCCTGAGGGCAAAACCAATACCAGAGAGCAGCAGTGTGAGCGTTGAAGATGAAGAAAGACAGGACAGTTTTCCCTCAGTTTCAGTTTAGGTACCTTACTGTACTGAACTTCATTGTTGTATTTTACACAGTGTCCTTGTGTGTTTTGAAAGAGGCCCAGTAAAATCAGTAAAATACATTATTATTATTATTATTATTATTATTATTATTATGACTGTTGTTGTTGGTGTAGGTGTTATTATTCTAATCAGTATTCTTATTGTTGTTGATGTTGTTGTTGTATGTAAGTATGCTTAGCTATTATAGCACTTACGCTCAGTTACTTAATCATGAGAAAACAAGCGAAAGTAGTAACAGAACTGCAAATTGGGAGGTTAAATACATAGTCAATTCCCTCTGTCCCATGTTAGAATAGTAAGACATTCAGTAATGGCTGGTAGCTAAAGGAGCACCAAGCATGAGCACCAAGCAAAAATGAACTATAATAGATTCTCTGACCTATTCACAGCTTACTGATACCCCACTGAGTAGGCCAGTGAGGTAAGCAAATAGAAAATAAATATCCAGGCTGTGCGAAACTCAGAAATGAACTGAGACTGATACTTGAATTTCAATTTGATACTTTAAACTGAGGTAGCAAACAGGATATGGAACTGCATTTTAAATGTTGCACAGCCCCAGAGGGACAGAGAGAGAGAGAGAAAGCAGTGTCTCATTTCTCTCTGTGGGCAGCATGGTGAATGACTTAGATGCAAGGATTGCCAGGTCACAGGATTGAGTAGAACTTAGAACATGGCCAGATGGACTAGCTCTTCAGCCCGATGAGGGTTGTATGGATCAATGTCTGATTACGATTTCACAAACTTCTTGCTGTGCACTTTTCTCAGATGTCCAACTCCTACAGCAACATTTTGTGTTTGATAGAGGTCTCTTTGATCATGGTGAATCATGTTAACAAAAAACAGCTTGCACTCAAGGCTGAGGGTGCTGAGAATGCTTCCTTTGAGAAACAGAATGAGATGTCAGAATAGCAGAATTGGGTTGGACCAGGGCAGGTAGAAAATATCATCACGGAAATGCAATGCACCACAACAGAGCTCCCAGAGATCCACCTGCCTGGTGCTAGTTCGAGCTGGGCTAATTAGTGTAGTGCTAATTGGAAACAATTTACACAACCAGCAAAATGTGGGGATGGCGCAACTGTAAACTTTTGAGACCTAAAGTGACAGTGACAAAATCAAAGAGTAAAACAGTATGTCGACTATGCTACCTCTGAATTCCAATGAAATACTATTCGAAAGAAATAGATGGCCATCTTTGAAAAAACACAATTCTTTGAAAAAAGAAAAAAAGAAACTGTCAAAAATGGTTCTAGCATAAACTGGCTTGAAAAAGCACAACACCATTTCCCAGCGATAGATAGCAGATAAGATATTTCGTAGCATCAGCAACACTCAGCAACAACAGTCTAAAGCTCCCCACAGGCTCTGCAGTGGAGCGGCCGTCATGTTCTACATGTTCTACAAGACCCACAGAGGCCCATTCCGACCCGACCTGACTGCTGAGGAGGAAGAGATAATGAAGCCTCAGGGGAGTGGTTCTAGTGGGGGTGGGACTGCATGGGCCACAGAGGCTAGTAGTATGAAGGCAGAGGTGTGGTGTGTGTCTGTGTGTGTGTGTGTGTGTGTGTGTGTGCGTGTGTGTGTGTGTGTGTGTGTGTGTGTGTGTGTGTGTGCGTGTATGTGTGTGTGTGTGTGTGTGTGGGGGGGGGGGGGGTTGGTATGTGCTGCGTCAGTCAGTTCTTAAACACTGACTCAAGGGCCACTGCTTTGGGCCTGCTGTGTGTGTGTGTGTGAGGGCACAGAGCTCATTACAGTAACGGAGATGGCTGATGGCCCACATCAGGATGTCTCATGGTCCTCTGCTGGCTCGCAGAGCTCGGAGTGATTAGATACACTCAAGAATCTGTCATTCTGACATCTGGAAGGAGTATGTGATGTGTTATCAATAATTAGACACAAGGGTGTATCTTTAATTAAAATCGCAAGTGCAAACTGTAAGTGAGGCTGCAAAACTTTCAGCATATAGATATTGACCACTGCATGGCTGTCATGTCTTCATCTGAGTTTATATGGATTCATTGTTATTCTTTTCAGGAAGTAACCTTGGCTATTTCCTGAGTCTACCTATGTGGGAAATGACATGTCTGTGAAGTGCTTCTATGGTTGGTATAGAATGGTGTTTCTCAATCCAGTTGCTGTGGTTCACCCAAAGCACTATGTAGGTCAGCATTTACTCTTCTCAAATCTCTGTCCTGCATCACTGAACTGCACAACTCACTGCACTGGCACATAAAAGTTCATTAGACATATACTTTATTTAAAATGTACTTTATAATGAACAACATTATGCAAGCATATAACATATGCTTCCTTACATCTACTTCTGTTCTTGAGAAAAACTTAATATTTAATGAACATTACACATTTAATATGTGGGGACTCCGTGTCGGCCCCTCCTGGGTGTGAAGTGATATTGGATCTAATGAGTCAATCTCATTATAAAACCAACTTTCTTTCATGTGTGCAATATAGTTCTCTTAAACTTACAGTCCTTAACACCAACTTTGCAAAGTGATTCTGGCAATCCTAACCTAAAATAAATCATCTTACTTTTTTACATGTGTATGATATTGTTCTGTTAGAGTTACAGCCATTAGCAAATTGGTCCCAGCAATGTTAACCTTGGAGAAAAATTATATGTGATCTTTCTAATGTGTTACATTATTTTTTTCCTTCACCTTTTCTTTCACCCTTTGCATTAAACTACAGACAAATGTCTGAAACAACAGATCTAGATTCTGAAACTGCAGACCCTGGCGCTGTCTCAGCCAGAGAGGAGCTGAGAGAGATTACTTACCCAGACAGCAAGGCACTGCACACTGATAATATTGCACGCATATAAATAATTTAAACAAATATGTGTATGAGGGTTTACCAAATGATTAAAATAAAATGCAAATGTTCTTGCCCTGTGCACAGATACACACACCAATTTTATTTTTGTTAGACTATTATAGTATATTCATAGCTAGAGGGAGAGAAAAACAATTTCAAGATACAAAAACAAAATATGCTTCTGAAATTAAAATAAAATGAAACTGCTGTTACCTGAGGAACAAGTAAACACAAACAACGGCTGGTACTAGGGCAGACTCACTATTAGCACAACATTGTGTTTTTGTGTCAAGATTGCTCTACTTTTATGGTTCATTCTGTCTTCGTGGAATGATTGCTTTTTTGGCTTAATTCTAATTTTGTGTCACATCTTTGGCGTGTTGTCCCTATCATGTATTCTGTTTCATCAAATCAAACTCAAGTCCCAGAAGCTTTGCTTTGTTGTGTCAGTTTTGGCTGCCTGTCATTGGGAGCCTGTTTTAGGCTGCCAATGTCTCTCTGTCAGAAGATGTGTGTGTGTGTGTGTGTGTGTGTGCGTGTGTGTGTGTGTGTGCTACTTTACCTTCTTGGTGGAGTTGATTGAGGTGCCAAGCACCGACACCAACTTCACAATCTCCTTGTTCTCAGAGATGCTCTTGTGGTAGTTCCGCGCCTGAATGGGCATCGCCTGGGCAACCGAGGCAGAGATGTCTGAGGTGCTGCCATCTGCTGTACAAACAGGCACAGGGTCATATCACAGAGCAGTAAAACATGTTGTTTAATTTAAATAAGATGTGTAAACAGTTCATTGTCAATTAATGAGCTACGGATGCTAGAAGCTGTAAAACAGTAATAGCCGTATTAGAAACTTTGCTGCTACTGCTTTGGTTTCAGCATGAACCCTGTCTGAGGTCTCAGCTAGACACTGTCTTCACGTTCAGGGTCCACTTTAATTGGTGGTGTTTATGTCCAGCACAAAATTGGCTGTAGGGCAATTTATTGAGTGTGTCTAATATATCAGGCAATAGTGCAGTCTGCAGTCTTCAGTCTATGGAGTCGATGCTGTGTAGCACACAGTACACCAACCTTTGTTTGTGTGTGTGTGTGTGTGTGTGTCTGTGTGTCTGTGTGCGTGTGTGTGCATCTACATATGTGACTGTGTGTGCATGCATTATGCATATTATGCATATTATGTGTATATGCATGTGTGAGTGACTATATGACTGTGAAAAGAATAATTTGCAATGGTTGTACATCAAAAGCTGAGGGATAAAAAAATATGTATGCAACTAGAGACCCCTGCTGGCAATAAGCAAGAACTGCACCAACACATTTTTCCATCAGTAAGTATTATGCCTTACAGCAGAATGGATCATGTAGATTTGCATTAATTTGTCACTAACAACAATAACAACAATCAAGTACTCTTCATTCTTCCTGTCCTGTATTTTGACAAAAAGCATGACAAAAATGGTGGACTAAAGAAAAGAAAAAAAGAAAAGTAGAAAATGAAACAAAAGAAGAGCAAATGAGTGTGTGTGTGTGTGTGTGTGTGTGTGTGTGTATGTGTGTGTGTGTGTCTGTGTGTGTGTGTGTGTGTGGGTGTGGGCGTGTACCAGCCAGGCTGTGGTAGGTTGTATCTGCGTCATCTGATTCACTCTCGTGGCTTTCCTGCCGCAAAGCTGCCATGCGTCGCTCACTCATTTTCTTCTGTGTATATAAAATGCGTACGCACACACACACACACACACACACGCATGCTCTTTAAAGCCATTGTCTTTTTCTTTATAACGGCCCGTGATCTCAAAATGTCACAGGTTTGTTTTTGACAGCCAGACAAACTGAACTGTTAAAATAACAGTAGAGGTAATACAACATGAGTTCTGTATGTTACGGAACTGGGTGCATGCATTGAATGTACTGCGTGTGTGCCTAACCAACAGTCATTCTGCCGCAGTAGTGAATTTAAGCAGCCACTGACCTCAAGCATACACACACGCGCACACACACACGCACACACACGAGAGAGAGAGAGAGAAACAGTGTGAGAAAGAGGCGGAGCTAGAGAGAGAGAAAGGGGAGACACACACACACACACACACACACACACACACACACACACCTTGGATATCCTCTCCTTGCCCCACTGTCCGACGCCCTTGCTGACGCTGACAATGCTGTCGACGGCGCGGTTGAGGGCCTGCTGGATGTCGTCCAGGGCGGGCAGCATGCTGATGATGGGGATGGCCAGCGTCACGCTCGCCCGGAAGATGGGCTGCTGGGCAGGCCCACGCTGACGGCCTGACGACTCGCTGTCTGCTGCATACACACACACAAACACACACACACATATGCATACATGCACACACACAAACATCCAGGCACATGCACACACACATCCAGATACCCTTCTTATTGCTTCATTAAGTCATTATGTCAAATGATATTAAACACATAAACTGTCACTGCAAGTTATAGAAATGTGTAGCCTAGTAGACGTTTGATATGTATGTATGTATGTATGTATGTATGTATGTATGTATGTATGTATGTATACAAGGATACAAGGATACAAGGAGTTTTATTTGTCACATGCATAGACATACTGGGTAGTAGGACATGCAATGAAACTGTTGATTGTGAGTCTAGACTGTGCATGGGGAGTGGGGAGTAAAGTGCGTAGAATGTGTGTGTGGGGAGGGGGCATAGCACAAGGACCAGGGGGGCGGCGAGAGCTTTGGGCTGCGTGTTGTGTGTGTGTGTGGGAGGGGGGCATGAGGCAGGGGAGGGCTGTGTGTGGGGGGGGGGACTTTGCCGGGGTGGGGTTTGGGTATGTATGTGTGTGTGTGTGTATGTGTGTGTGTGTGTGTGTGTGTGTAAATGAGACAGGAAATGGCCTTGCTGACCCAGGAAGTGCATGAGTGATGAGGCGTGTGTGTAAATGAGACCTTGCTGACCCAGGAAGTGCATGAGCGATGAGGCGTGTATGCGCTTGCGGAGCATCTCCAGCGTGTTGCGTGTGAGCCTCAGTAGCGCCTCCAGGTTGCGGTGGTTCAGGTGCGACAGCAGCTCCTGCGCCTCCTCCTCCAGCACCTCCGCCAGGGCGCGCCTCCTCCGCCGCCGCTGCAGGGGGGACGACGGCCCCGTGCTGGCTGTCGCGGTGTTCCGCGACACCTGGCGACCCTCAGAGCGCCCCTCCTCCTCTCCTGTGCGAAGATACACAGGATGACATTGTTACATTCAGATGCAAATAGGAGGATCTAACACATGTAGGACTGACAGACAGACAGACAGACAGGCAGGCAGACAGACAGACAGACAGACAGACAGACAGACAGACAGACAGACAGACAGGCAGACAGACAGACAGTCAGACAGACTGACTGACTGATTGATTGAATGCAAGTAAATCATTATTATGTTACACCCCATACAACTTCATTATTACATTTCTATAAAAAGAGTTTTTTTGTTACTTTTGTTGCACAAGAAAAATAGGAACATGGCTATACTGTAATTTATCAGTAAATCCTGTAAGACTTTTTTCTGTCTCTCTTTCACATTGAAACACACTGTGCACATGCCAGGAATGAAAACTGGCACCAGTCACCAGCCAAATGCTGGTAAACTATGAAGGTTTTTACCATTTACCATTTTTACCATTTTACCATTTACCATTGAGTTGCTGGTGAATGCTATCATTCCATGTTATTTGTCAGTGGCTGGTGAAGGTTCACATTTTGTAAAGTTAATTTCTACCCCTGGTGTGTGTGTGAGACACATGCCCTGTCTGTACGTGTCCCCTGTCCCTCAGTCACCTTCGCTGTCGGCCACCTCGGCGTGGCTCTCGGTGCGGCTCTCGTTGGGGAACCTGCCCTCGGCCTCGCGCGGGCCATCCAGCTCCAGCAGCATGTTGATGAGCTCGTTGGCCGCCTCCTCTACCAGCGAGCTCTTGGTGTGGAGGCTCTGGGCCGCCCGGAGGCACAGCTCCTGCACACAGGGCAGATACATCAGTCAATAATCAATCAATAAATCATCTGTGCAAACATGGGCTTTTATGTGTCACTGTGTGTTCCTGTGTGTGTCTGTGTGTGGGTGTGTGTCACTGTGTGTTCCTGTGTGTGTGTGTGAGAGTGCAAGGCTCTGTCAGAAGGCACACAGAAGTACACACCATTGACTGTATAAAAAATATATAGTATAGCTACTGGCACACACGGAACAGTGTGGCTTGTGTGTGTGTGTGTACATGTGCGTGTGTGTGTGTGTGTGTATGTGTGTGTGTGTGTTCAATGGTCCTTTGCATGAACTTCTCAT
>CM050218.1:28430000-28462500 GCA_027475355.1 Coilia nasus | reverse complement strand
CAGATTTGTGTTCAGAGGGAAACTTAAACCATTCCCCTTGAGCACCTGTTTCAGGTAGCTCAACATCCTGATAGTAGAACATCACATGAGAGCGGCCATCTGCAACAAAGAACTGCTCCATCCTGTCAATCTGAAACAGAGTAGGAAGACAAAGAGAGGGAGAGAAGGGGGTAATCATGTTTCTGTATTCATTACATGGTAAATTATAGTTTATTTATACTTATAGTTGAGTTTAAAAATAGTTATTACATTACATGGTTAATAATATACACATGCAATTCTATTCTAAATATGAGTTTGTGGAGAAAAATACAATGTGGATTAGAAATCGCTATGGATGGCCACAGGGGGCGCTCTCTACCTGGCTGCCCTCCAGGATGGCATCCTCCACCTCTGCATTGTCCAGTCCTGCACAGGATGCCACAATGCTGAGGATGTAGTCATGGCGACCGTCCAGTTGTGCACGCTTGGCCTCACGCTCCTCCTTCAGCTTTTGCTGCACATACAAACACACACACACACTCAAACTAAAAACTTGAAAACCAAAAAAGGCAGTCAGGCAGCCATGACTCAAATAACTCTGAAAACTGTGTGGTCTACCTCTCATCCCAGCAGTAATTAATGAGGTCAACCCCAAAAAGCCCAGTCTCATCCCAGCAAAAAGGCAATGTAAAAGGCAGAACACCACAAGATAGTGCAAGCTGATTAAATACAGGTGAACAGTACTGATAATGTAATGCCCACATCCACAGCTAAACTGGGCCCTGTTTCGAGTGCATGGTCTGGTAGCAAATCTGGTTAAGTTCACTGAAAGTGAAGATAGCCCTTGTAATAGATGCACACATGCAGCTTTGTTTTACTGGGGGAAGGAATCCAAAAGCCACGAGAAGATAGAGTTTCCACCATCTTTGAGTTGTCTGCTGTCAACTGTCAACTGTCAACAAACCAGCCAACTATTTCACAAATAGGCTAATGAACATTTTATACAAAGACCTATCGGGCCTAGCAATCAAGACAACAAATCACTGGTGGCTGAAAAAAACAAATATTATCATACATTTTGTCTTATATTTTTTAGCTATAATATTATCTTACATTAGGGAAAACAGGCCTGCTCTACTTGTCAGATAAAAAAGATAAAAGATTATGACGATGGCCTAGTGCAGAAATGCGTACGCTGTTTGTGGACACGGTCCAATAAACCAGTGTTACAAAAGACAAAGAGGGTGCTTTTTTAAGTTTGCCTACAAAACATTTACATTTTGTTTTCCAGGAAGTTGACACTCTGGAGAAACATGGACATTTGTCATGATTTGTCCCCATCCACCAGACCCCGTAAGAAAGAGAGAGGAGCACATACTTTAAATGCAGTGATCTGACTGCCAGAGATGAGGCACGAGTCTCTCCTCTCCTGCCTCTTCCAGCTGGCTTTGATGTTGCCAATCATCTTTGCCTGTCTGCTTTCTTTTTGCCCAGTGTGCCTTCAAGACCAGAGCTATGAGTCTACAGATGTAGCAGAGCTAATGAAAAGCAAAAAAACGCTTTCTTGTTTTTGTTGTTACTTCTTCTTCTTCTTCTTCTTCTTCTTCTTCTTCTTCTTGTGAATGACTAAAGTTTCCACACCACTTAACAGAAAGCTACCCAAGGGTAGTTATCTTCTCTCGGACTGAAGGCTAAATGAAGCACATTAAGTATGATGTCTCTGCATCGTGTTCCATTAAAGAGAGAATGCATTGCTGTCAAGAGGGAATTCAAACAGTGGTCCATTTCCTGCTCCACACAGACAGCCGAGTCTAGAGTCTACATAAAGTTCTGTACAGCTCTCACTGGGGCTGTAGAATGTAGACCTCTGCTGGGTTCTAATCCAGGCAAAAAAACTGTGACATCCAATCAAATTCTCATCATGGCTAGAAAATGCAGAAATCAAGTGTGTTCTTACACAGTAGCCTACTAGTGCAGTCCGCTCAGTCCAGATTAGCACTGGCAGGCTGAGATACAGAGCTACAGCAGAGGCAAGGAGAGAAAGAGAGAGAGAGAGAGAGAGAGAGAGAGAGAGAGAGAGAGAGAGAGAGAGAGAGAGAGAGAGAGAGAGAGAAAAAAGAGAGAGACAGAGAGAGACAGAGAGAGGAAGAGATTGCTATAAAGATAGAGGCAGTTACATGTTTAGGGCTGCTAGGTTACACTAACGAGAACACCTCTGGCAGTAAATAATGCACACACGTTAGGAGGTCGTTAATGGCTTTTGTGTGATGACATGTGAGGCTCACTGTAAAAAAGAGTATACTTTTCAAGGCAACATTATGCACTAAGATTTTTAAACTTTACCAACGATTTGCCATACAATAATTCCAACTATGATAACAATGTTGTCCAAATTAGGAATTCTTAATAAAGTCAATAAGCATTACTTTCACGTCTTCATTTGGCCAGTTTAGATTAGTTTTGTTCACTAAATGGTGATGTTCACAGAACTACAAAAACGTACTTAAGGTTATCCCAATTTATCATTGTGCTATACATACTTTTTTCCATTGGTGTGAAACAAATGTTTGATTTTGATTCCCACATAGTGCACACACCACAAAATTCAACCTCTGCATTTAGCCCATCACACACACCACCATGCTCAGAATACCTCACTGGCACTTCTGGCAGTTAGTGGATTCAATCCTGCAACCCTCCGGTTGCAGGTCCGACTCCATAGCCACCAGGCCACCACTGACCACCACAGTGAAATGAAGCCTGAAAACAATGCACATCATGTATATTGTGTATGTGAATATGTGGTATTTAATACGTTTTGTAATAATGAAAAGCATTGGAGCAGTGGTGGCCTGGTGGTTAAGGAAATAGATATGCAACTGGAGGGTCGTAGGCTCGAATCCCCCTGGTTAAGGCAACGGACCTGTGACCGGAGGGTAGCAGGCTCAAGTCCACCAACTGCTAGAAGTGGCACTGAGGTAGCATGTGTGGTGGGCTAACTGCAAAACTGTGTGCACTGTGTGGAAACCAAAATCACACCTTTTTTTCACACCAGTGGAAAAAGTATGTATAGTATAAAGATACATTGGGATTACCTTTTTGTGGCTTTCAAATAAATCTACACTGGCTGAACGAGGAATTAAAAGTAATGCTCCTTAACCTAACTAAGAAGTCCTAATTGAGACAACAGTGTTATCATAGTTGCCTTTATTTAAGTATTCTCAGCTGCTGTTTTTTTAGCAGTGCACTTCACTCAACAGCAACTATCACATCTTCAGATTGAGACTTATCAATAAAGCACACTATCTTTCTCGTCTCAAGGATACAGTCACCAACTACCTTTAGTTGCATCCAAGCTCCACCCACCAGTGGCATGTGGTTGTCATGGACACGCCATAGCAACAGTACCCACAACAGGAGGTATGGGGCAGTCACATGACCATCTGACCAAACTGCACTCCCTTTAACAGCCTCTATAACAGTTGCCAGTTTAGGGCTTTGGGGGGGGGGTATAAACAAAGCAGGACGACACACAGACCACAAATCAAAAAGACTAACACAATAGCACGCCACCTCCAAAACCACTCACATACAAACATACACACAGACACACAAACAGACACACACACACACACAAACGCAAGCATATGCACACTGTATAAACTCATACAAATCAACTGTAACTGTAACCCCAGCACTGCTCTTACAACACCACTGCTTCTAACTGTGAATGTGCTTGAGTTTTTAGGAAAGAGGGAGTGGACTAGGGTCATGGGTCAACTCTCTTAAATACTGAGAGCAGACTGGGATTATGAAGGAGAGAAAAACATAGGAGGAAAGGAAGAGAGAAAGAGTGAGAGGGCGAGAGAGAGAAAGACCCACATGTTCACACATAGCTTTGGCTGCTACCATGACAACAGAAAGCTTAACTCCAAATAGTTGCAGACGCTTCAGACTCCTTCTGTGGGAGTACCCTGAGACTAATTACACCGATATCACCACACACACACACACACACACACAAACACACTGTCTCTCTCTCTCAGTGTGTGTGCGTGAGAGAGAGAGAGAGAGAGAGAGAGAGAGAGAGAGAGAGAGAGAAAGCGAGAGAGAGAGAGAGAGAGAGAGAGAGAGAGAGAGAGAGAGAGAGAGAGAGAGAGAGAGAGAGAGAGAGAGAGAGAGAAATAAACAGAGAGAAAAAAACTGAAACCTACAAAGCAGAAACCTTCATGTTTAAAATACATTTTCTAAAAGAATCGGGGCATCTATGATCCTCTGTGGTCAAAGTGAAAGAAGTCAATGGGTCCTTACAGTAAATCCCAGTCTCCCACTGATTTACTCTGACACCTTATTAGTAATGAAACATGTAACAAAGTTCTATGTAATGAAACTTGTAATCTCCAAATAGGGTCACTTCATTTCAATCAGGATAATTCACAGAATGTGGTTAACTTCGCCAGTACAGAGGGATTCATTTAGTCATAATGAGGCAAATTTGATTGTGATTGTAGATGCTGCTACGCTATGACTGGGCCTGTGTGATGAGGCGGACACTAAGCGAGAAGCGGACACTAAGCCTCTCGGCTCTCAAAGCGGATCCAGACAGCTGGTGCTGAGGAGGAGGTGGGCGACGCAGAGTGTGAGCGAGAGAACAAGAGAAAGAGCGGGAGAGGGAGAGTATGAGCGAGAGAGCAAGAGAAAGAGCGGGAGAGAGAGAGTATGAGCGAGAGAGCAAGAGAAAGAGAGGGAAAGTATGAGCGAGAGAGCAAGAGAAAGAGAGGGAGAGAGAGAGTATGAGCGAGAGACCAAGAAAAAGAGAGGGCGAGTATGAGCGAGAGAGCAAGAGAAAGAGCAGGAGAGAGAGAGTATGAGCGAGAGACCAAGAAAAAGAGAGGGAAAGTATGAGCGAGAGAGCAAGAGAAAGAGCAGGAGAGAGAGAGTATGAGCGAGAGACCAAGAAAAAGAGAGGGAGAGTATTAGCAAGAGAGCAAGAGAGTGAAAAAGAGAGTGTGAGCGAGAGAGCAAGAGAGGGAAAAAGAGAGTGAGCGAGAGCAAGAGTCCCAGAGAGTGAACGGAAAGAAAATGAGTGTGTTAATGGGAAAGGGGGGTTTAGAGGTGCCAAAGCATAATCGCCCATGCCAGTAGGGTGACAGAATCAGCTACAGTTGCACAGTTCAAGAGTCAGTTAAGCAAAAGCTGAGGAAAAAAAAGACGTTGTTAGCCTCCAAAATCAGTTTGCTGAAAATAATTGGTCCGAAGAAATCCCTCAAATCTTGCTTGTAACATATTCATGCACACAAGCTTGCTCTTCACCTGGCGCGTCCTTCAGAAACACACAAACATCTCTGTTGCTTGGCACTATCCTTTTGATCTGCGCTACCACTGGGCTCTTACCTTTATCACGCGTGCAACACTCTCCCTCCACAGCTGCTTCCTGTAGGCGTGGGACATCCTGTCCGTACACCGCCACAAAAGAACCTCCTACGCATGGGGCAATGCTCGCTCAGCTTCTCCGCCGCCACGAGAGACGAGGGTGGCAAGAGAGAACAGATGGGATGATGGGCGAGATAAGATGACACGATGAGGCACTGATGCCACCTGTGCTTCTTTAGCCCTTACCTGCCCAGGTGCTCCGTCTACCCGCCTACCTGCCCAGGTGCTCTGTCTACCCGCCTACCAGCCTTGTTAAACGCACCTATAAACTATTCAAACAACTTAAAAGACAGAAGCAACAGAAGCGGCTGACCAAAGGCATCATGGGACACAAAGACGGGATACCTTGGAGCGATACAGAGATAGGGGCTGATACAGTGATCACCCAGAGCGCCGCTTCTCACTTCTCACTAAGCCCCAGCCGGGCCTATTGTGTGGCGTGACAGGGCCTTTTTCACACGCGTCAAGGTGGTAATTTGGCGTAGCCTTTGTGCAGGGCGACAGTAGGGGTCTTTGGCACACGTCTCTTTCTCCCTCCCTAATCTCTCTTAATACTCTGTCTAATAGTCTCTTTTTGTCTGAGGGCCAACCCAAGAAGCGCCCTGCCTGAATCCCTGCAGGTCGGTGAGGGTCAGCCTGATCGGGTGGCTGAGTAAGCAGAGAGGACTCGTCCATGAGGGAGGTAACACCTGCTGGCCTGGTGTGGCGGCTGTGGTTACAGGCTTACTGTTACTGTCAAAACACACACTTACAACAAACTCAGAGCAGCCTTAAAGTGTGCATGTGTATGTGTGTTTGTGGGGGCGGGTGTTGTAAAGGAATGTCAAGTGGATTCGATCATGAATCCTCAAAAAAAAAGTGAGTGAGTGGCTTTTGCCAGTAGAAAAAAAATATCCATTTCATTGTTTTTCCCCCACAAAGGGCACTATGGCTATATTTTTATTCCTGTATTACAGGTATATTGCATAGTATGGTTTTACAGGTATATTTATCAAATATCACAGACTTTAGAATATTTAAATGATAGAATCAGCTAAGCAGCAGGCAATAAGACACCAGAGAGAACTGGAAACTGAGACAAGATGACGGCTGATTAATACAGAAAATGCCGGAAAGCAGCCCCAGGTCATAGCTGATAAGAAGCGGATCAGTTCCGATCTGAGGTGAGCCACTTAGTGAAAGCGGTGCTTTCGCTTATCAACCTCAGAACAGACCAGGAGGGGCACTTCAGTCAATGTTCACCAGTACTCAGAACCTGTTACAATCCTAAAACCTGAAGAGATGTTATTTACTGACAGATATTTTTCAACCACCAAGGTGAAGTAAAGCTTAATTGCTATGAAGCTAATGGAGGAAAACATTGAAATGTACAAAACAAAAGCTGCACTGAATTCTTTTTACATTAAGCAAACATTTTAGTTACGTGAAGCAACAGCTGTTGACTGACTGTTGTAATGTGTAAAGTTCCCACATTAATTCAACACAACGTTTTTTTGGTACAAGGAAACCTATTGTTTAAACATCAAAAGTGTTCTGTGGAACATTAACT
The DNA here is from genome assembly GCA_027475355.1 of Coilia nasus. Lineage (NCBI taxonomy): Eukaryota > Metazoa > Chordata > Actinopteri > Clupeiformes > Engraulidae > Coilia > Coilia nasus. The sequence goes on along the minus strand of CM050218.1, from coordinate 28,455,536 downwards.
AACTACTGTACACTGGGAAGCTAGCCTAGCTACGGTGTAACCATGTCACTCACACCACCCGGTAGAAAGTGAGCTGGATCCACTTTAGCTACCACTACAGGTGACGTGACCCACCTGTGGATAACACACTCACTGCCCTGTGCATACCTGCCTGCCAGGTGTGTGTGCTTACCTTGTTTTGGAAATCAGGATTGTTGTAAGGTAGCATTTCCGCAGAGGTCGCACAATGCCCAGGGTGTCTTTAGTCCAAGAATCCAACACCGCTCGCTTGATTAATCTTACACCTCATGAGGTCATCGCTTCCCAACAGGCCTCCATCTTAAGGGACCATGCAAGGAACTCTCCAAGGCTAAGTCTGCCTGGGCTTTGAACATCGAGGGCAAGCCACCTTTGTGCTGGCTGTCAGCCTGTCTGTTCTCTGGGTGATTGTCTGTGAAAGTCTGAGGACCTCTCAGGTGTCACAGAGGGATTTGGAGCTAAGCGGACGCCTCTTTGTTATGGATATCGTATCCTATAGTACTGAGAGGAGCTTCCTTGATGGCACGTGTGTGTGTGTGTGTATGTATGTGTGTCTCTGTCCTGTTTAACTTGCACAAAAGATTAACCCTAGTTAATGGGTAAGTGGGCTAATTACAAGAGCTTTTCTTCTCTGCTAACACAATATTTGTAATATGTTACCCAAGAGGCTTTCCTGACAGACATACAGTACATGCATTCAAACTCCCCACACACATGCATGCAACCAGGCCACACACACACACACACACACCAAAATGCAAAATAACTAAGCTCTGAATGAAACCAACATCCCGACCACAGTCACCTCCTTCCTCTCGCACACAATCAGCTCAGTATACCAACACCTTCAAACTCACACCCAGAAATTAACAGCCAGTGGGTCACATCCATTAACAACCAATAGGTCAGGTTTGCCTGCAAAAACTTTTCTGGCAAGCTCCTGGTCTAAGCAGTAACAGCCTTGCTGTGTGGCAGAGACAAAATGTCCTGTGCCCGTGAATGTCACAGGATGGAGTTCCCCTTTGGAAAATGATTTATTTTCTTTGCTAGTAATGCGATACGTGTGTTCAAAAAAGATTTTAAATGTGTTTGAGCATGTCTAGGAAAAATACAACAAGTTAAAAAGGACATAGATTTTGCCAGAAAGGATGTACTTAAGTACTTTAATAATCGGTATTTTTTATTATTTTCTTTTTCTCTGAGGCACCTTACAAAGCACCTACATACATTATTAAAGCACTGTGTGGAGCAAACATAGATGGCTTTATTTGGTTCAGATGAGGGACAACTCGAACTGAAACTCATTAGCGAAGATCCCTCATGAAACCATAGACAATAGAAGAGAATGGACTGAGGGATGGCGTCGTTTTCAATGGGAGCCGTTAGAGCACGATTTTGAGATTTTTAATTGGTCACAATGCAACTGCGCAAGTGCGGGGTGACGTACGGTCACGTCGGCCAGCGAACCCAAATACTATAAATTGAGTGGTAGATGCTCAATCACAAATCATACAGCGTACGATAATTTTCTTATTAAGTATTCTTCTACCGTTATAGCTGCAATCACTTAGTGGAATGGGGGGCTAATATTGTATGTGGGGACTTGATTCTTCGTCAACTAACTTTGGTTCCAGGCAGTCTTGCAAGCCAGCATGTCAAGGGAGCTAGCTAGTTAGCATGTAAACTACAAGCTATAGCGTGTAGCTTAGCTTAGCAGTCTTTCTCAATTCACTTGCATCGAATAGTAAAATCCATAAAGATAGCGATTCTGCTTACAAACAAATACCAAGTTCTACGCTTATTTTTCGGGAAATAGTGATGTAAATGTTTCCCCAACATGAATAGAAAAGTAAACGAGCATGACTGTGGCTACAGCTTGTTATCCAACCACTACGGTAAATTTTCTCCTGTGCGACAGAAACTCACTAGCCGTCGCATGATTTATGTCGTCATTTTTAGCATAATTTCAGATAAACGTTTCTTACAAGGCAATAACATGACAGATTTCTGATCGAAGCAAATATGTTTCGCTGTGCCCTCTCCGGTTTACAACAATGCCAATATCAAGGTACGGATGGCTTCTCATGTAAAGTTGTTTGATTTCAAAGTGACGCTAAACTGAATGGAAGTCATCGGAATGCTACATGCTATTGGTCATTTTCCGGGTTGAGATTTCCCCATGGGTGCTTCAACTTCCGGATATATTCCTACCCCCTTGCATGAAACACGCTACTCAATCATATCACGGGAACAATCGCTCGGCAGAGGCTCGGCTGCCAATCATCCACGCTCAACCAATCAAAGACCTCACAGCCGGCACGCCCACACAAGTAACAGAGCCGTGGGCAATCAGGGTGCACCGTTACTGACAGATGCCCCAAGAGGCGTTGTGTATGTGTGTGGTTGGGGTCCACCTGGGGGAGAGAAGCCGATACTCTAGAAGAGGGAGCAGGCGAGCGGAGCATTCCAGCAGAGGCACTCATGAATATTTGAGCAGGTGCAGCAGGGACTTAACAGACTCTCAGGTAACCCTACTGAATTAGACATAAGATGCACTACCACGACGAAACGGAGGAAGCTGCACACCACTGCTGAACCATAGCCAACTTGGAGGCTGAAAACATGCGATATAATGGCTAAAGTCACACTCTTTGCTAACCTTTAACCAGCACCCAGCAGACCGCTGCTGTGAAAACCTCAATATTCTACACTACTATAACTACTACTACTGCTACTTCTTCTACTACTGCTATTACTACTGCTACTACTACTACTACTACTACTGTTACCTACTATAACTATTACTACTGTTACTACAACAACTACTACTAATACTACTACAACGAATACTGTGGCTTTCCATTTCCTTTTCTTGCGTTATCACTAAGTTTCCCTGTGTGAATGTTAACCCATTAATTATTATTTTATTAATTAGAATAAATAATCAATTACAAGTTTCTTCATGTTCCTGTTAAACAATGAAGCCCATGGTTTACTTGGGTTACTTTCAGGCGAGACTATGCATAGGCTATAGAATACAACTGAGAATACCAGTGCAATACATTTCAAAACATTTTGACCCAAAACTACCTCGACTGGAGTCAGCCTATCCATCATTGGTAAGTGTACAGCGCATCTGTCCCTCAAAGGGGACTATAGAGACATTCTGCCACCTACTGGTGACAGGTGGAAATGACCGAATTCTTATTCTGGAGGTACTTCACAGATGGAGTAAATCACAGGCGGGGTTCATGAAAAACAGTCATCGGAATGCAATCAGCAGCACGACATCTCGATATGGGAAGTCAGGTATTAACCAACTAACAGTGTTACGGTTTACTCTTCGGCTACTACTAATGATCAACCCCCCTAGATTGTGTACGGTTTCTCCCAAATGTTTCACTTTCATGCTCTCTTCACCAGGCGCATGATCCTGGATTAGAATCCTATCCGATCTTGAGCGCATAGGTTTAACCTGAAATGTTCAGGTTAATTTTATTTTCTCGTTTGAGTTAGCCTACATGTATAACAAGCTACGGCTGCCCTGGAGAAAAATGACACAGATGCATCGCCGTTGAGCAAGACACCGACATGAGAAAAAAGAAAGTCCAACCTGAAGTTCCTTCAGAGTTTCGCCCGCAGATGCCTGTGTCGCCATTCTGGCTCTGAAATTGGGTTTCCCACAGCGGAAATTCACAGCCATGTTGTCACTTCGAAACTTTTTCCCTATCCGGTGCAGGAAAGTTTTAAAAGAATTATTCTTGGATTTTTAATGTGTTACTTTTGCCTTTTCATTCCTGGCTGCCGCATGCGGTCAGATGTCATGCCTGGTGTTCAGACATTCGTCGGTTCATGGCGTTTGTGGGTGGTAATGTATGTGGCTCTGGCTGTGCTGTTCAGATAAGACATTCAAGGCGCAATGGTTGTTTGCGGTTTCCAGGGAGACGACTTGGCTTTTCAGAGAGAAAGGAGCTGATTTAGGCTCACCAGCAGAAATGTGGACCACCTTTCACAACCTTTGCAACACCAAAAAAATATCCAAGTAAATGAATGCAGGCGTCTTTAAATGGCGCAAGCTGTGGGCTAGGAAATGTCATTGTGAAGGTAGAATGAATGTCGGCACTGTTATTGTTGTTAAACCTACCACATGGACTTGCACTATTGTTATGAGCCGAGGTATCTAACCGATGTCTTATGAAGAAAAGTAATTTACAAACAGTACAACTAACAATAATATAACCTCTATTTATAAAAGTGACCAGAATAGTTTAAAAAACAATAGCCATAATATAAAATGACTTGCTCTTCAGGCACATTAACCCACTCATTTGAAAAAGGTTACTATATATAGCATAGGTGAATTTAGGCGGGTCCAACCAAAGTTTTTAGGTTATGTTAAGATCCACTCTGCCGTTGATATTGACTAATAGGGTATGTTTTAGATCAGATAAATTTATTATTGGGAAATATTTGTTTATATGTAACTGTGTGTAGGCCTACAATAGCCTATTCAGGCCTTAGTAAGCACAACTTTACACATTTGAGAAGGTAAAGAGCGTTGTAAGAATATTTCAATCCTTTGGGTGGCGATGTTGAATTGCATTCAGTTTCATGATGGCTACGCTTTAGTTTCAGTGACTAATTTTTTGAAGCATAGGCTCGACCTCCATGCTAAGGCTCAGTAAATTCGGGTTGTGCACGCCTATTTTTAAACTGTGATCTGAAAATAAAATTGTCACCTTTTCGAGTAAACCTTTCACGTGCTGCAATTAATGGAACCAAGTTAAGTGTGGTCGACATTTGGTAATTGACATTAACAGTAAATCACACTGAATCATTAAACTGTAAATCACACGAAAATAGCTTCTAGTATGTCAATACTATGCTCTGCCTATAGTGCGCATCCTCTCCCCGTGGCCAATGCGTCCTCTGGACTATTTTGCATATAATCACAAACGTCCGGAGAGTGGCTGAGTTTTCCCATCCGCGGTGTGTGATGTAGGCATAGCTACGCAACAAGAGCTGTATAGGGCGCCACCGGGCGGCGTGCAGGACAAACTCACAAGTCAAGATGGAGGAACCACTGCTGTATACACAGGAGAGAGAATCTATGCACGTCACAGCTTGCAGTTTACTGCCAGAGGTCTCCGGTGGGATCTGTGGAAATCGCAATTGCGGCGTGATGCATAGCAAACAGCTGTGATCTTTTAGTCAATGGCTACCACGATGAATTCTGGATCTTTGACGGACTTGCGCGACAGGGATGTGGATGACAGCGCTCTGTTTTACAGATCGGGTAAGTGCCAGGGAGCGGAGCTGTCCCAGGGATGGGGGGTGCTTGGGCTTCAACGAGGGTTAGGGGAGTCGGTCGCAGTGCCGTTCTTTAGAGGCAGTCGTCAGGAGCGCGAGTTTTAATAGTTGAAGACCGTATGTGGTCGGACGAAAGACATGATTGCATCACACGCTTCATAATTTTGGATTGTGGCGCCATTCCAGCTCGTGTGCATAGATCTGCACAGTATTACGCAATAACAAACGGCTGTTTCTGATCATCACCCTCAGCTGTTTGAAGTCTATGTCATAACCGGAAAACACTGTCAGTGAGCATTATAAATCATGGTTCTGGTGGTAATGGCCACTCCCGACGGTAGCATGCCCGTGTTGTCCGAGTGTGATAAACAGCATCTGGGTTGGCAATGCGCAGATGCGATGCGAGTCGTAGCTGTTCCTTAGCTCCAGGTGAGCGGGCAGGACAGTGCCAGTCCTCATCAGCGCTGCCGTTCTTGGCGAGCTGCCAGCTTTACCTGGATTGTAAACACGGAGGCACTGCAGTGGGGGACATTCATGCAATAGGATGCTAAACCCCATTCTCATTCTGACAGTTCATTATATCAGATAAATATCGTAGTCTAAATGCTTCTGCATTGTGAGCGATGGTGTTACACGTGCGTACTACGCAGTTCTATATAGGATCACTATTCAAATCTCTGTTGAAGCCATGGGATAGATGCATAGACCTATACGAAGACATGGTAGTCTATGCATATCTGTATCAAATGTGAGTACTATCAGTACTCAGTAAGCAAAAACACTAGCCTTATTTTTAGAATTCAGATGAAGGAAGGATTGGATCATGGGGTAGGCGTAGGCAGTTATGAAGATCTTATGTAGAACTTATGTGTAGCCATCTATGAAATGACGTACAGCGCTGAGGTAATGTATATGAAGTCATGTAGGCCTATTAGTGAAGCTTGTCCTGATGCTGCCTAGGCGTTTCACACCATCTCAAGCCTGTCCTTCCCTGGGCATCGGTAAGCCCTGAGGACTCCTTCACTCCTGACTTTGCCCTACTTTTAAAAGTGGAGATTTCACCAAGTATGGCCAAAGAGGAGCTATTAAAGGTGCAGGCTAATTCAGGCCCTTCAGATGCCTTTATATTTGTAGGAAATAGATCAGGTGTTAACCCTTTAGGAGGAAGGCAAGGCCACACTAGAATAATGCAAGTCTGTGTGTTCAATAGGCAGCCTTGGCAAACACCAGATACAATTTAACCTCTAACAATAATTGTAATAATAATAATAATAATAATAATAATAATAATAACAGAAATAATAATCTTAATAATAATGGTAGTAATAATTGGGCAGTCATCATTTCACTGCATGTTTGACCCTGAATGCTTATGGATGTCAAAAATGAAAAGCCTTAAATCCTTAAGCAACTATTATTTAGCCCAATGGCTTGTTTTCATAGCATCGTTATAAAAACATTATGATTTTGTTCAGTGTCTCATTTTAAGCTTGCTAATGCAAGATAAGTGCAAAATTAACATCAACCGTTTTATCCTTTTTAGTCTCAGCACACCAGTGGCCTGGTATGAAAATAGTGTGTGATATCAACCCTATGGCACTCATAGTCTGGCTTCATTGATCATTAGTGTTGCCTGACTGATCCTGAGTCTGGCCCCCACTGCATTCTCCCTGCTCACCGTGGGTTGATTAATGCTGTCTGACTGATACTGGAACAGGCTTACGCTGCACCCTGCGTGATCGGTGATGATTAGCGCTGTCTGACTGATCTCAGAACAGGCTTATGCTGCACTCTGTGTGCACTGCAATAAGTGCCTGGATGGGTTTGTGTGTGTGTGTGTGTGTGTGTTTGTTTGTGTGTGTGTGTTTATGTGTTTGTGTGTGTTTGTGTATGTGTGTGTGTGGCTGAGCTCTCTTTGCCTCGTGAGAGTCTATTCAAAACATCGCTGCAGCCCAAGGCTACTTTGAGATCATCAGAGCATCACATCCACACCCTCCCCACTTCCCTCAGCGTACCACATCACACACACACCCACCCACGCACGCGCACACTCACACACGCACGCACAGCTACGCACGTGCAGCCCTCCTGCCTGCCACGCGCCAGAGAAAAACACTACTGCATGGTGGAGAGAGAGCGAGAGGGAGAGAGAGAGAGAAGGAGAGAGAAGGAGGGGGAGGAAGAGAAGGAGGAGGAGAGATGAAGTTGCTCCTTTGCCGTGCTGGAGTGAGAGTGAATAGAGGAGTGGAGCCGTCACAGTGGAGATCACGTTTATCAAATCACATGCAACATGTGAAGCCCCACTCCCCACCTATGCTGGCACTGATTGCCAAGTTATGGTTACAGCTATATGTAAGGTAAAACAGAAAACGGCATGTATGTTTTATGATGCAATGTTATTTGTTTGTGTGCCTACTTTTAAGTAGAAAAGCTTACATAACTATCCCATCTATACTGACTGTGTAAATAGAATATTGGTTAATGAACATTAAATATCCACTAGAAGGTAGCAGTAAAAAGAGGCATTTTCTGTGCTTAATGAAAAAAAAGCATAATGCAAAATTTAGTGCACCCTGTTGTATTCCCTTTGCTGATTCATGGCGTGTGTGCATGTGTGTGTGCATGTGCATGTGCACACACTCGTGACTGCGTGTGTATTCATGTGTGTGTGTGTCTTCCCCCTCTAGATGCTTGCCGTGACCTCTGAGCACGTACACAGCCTGCCCAGGGAATCGTCGCTCTCTTACTCGCTCTCCTTTTCTTCTGCTCTCTCTCTCTCTCTCCTTTTCTTCTGCTCTCTCACTTCCCCTTTCTCTGTCTCCCTCTCTTATTCCCCCTCTCTCTCCCTCTCTCTCTCTCTCTCTCTCTCTCTGTCTCCCTATACCTCTCTTTCTCCCCATCTCTCTCTTTCTCTCTCCCTATCTTTCTCTCCCCATCTCTCTCTTTCCCGTTCTCTCTCTTTCATTCTCGCTATAACTCTCTCACTCTCTCTCTCCCATCCTTGCTCTGCTGAGCTCTTTTCCTGTATTCTGAGTCCTTCCCCTGTTGTTTTTGAACCCCACCCCCACCCATCTTCCAACGCCCTGCTTTTGCTGTGCTGTATGGTGGGCTTTTAATGAGGCGTTCTGGGGGTCTGGTACACAGTCTTCCATAAATTTCCATTTATGTGAAGGCACACCAAGGACATGTCAGTCCTCCAGGGAAAATGTGTGTAGAGCCTAGCTCAACCTGGAAAACCCCAATCAGTCGGTTTATTTTGTTACTGTGTTGTTATTGTCTTCTGTATGTGTGTGTGTGTGTCTTAGTGTGAATGTGTGAATTTGTTCCAATGCTTGGTATTCATGCTTGGTCATATGTGCAGTACAATCTCTAGGGGGGGATTTACAGAAGGAGCGAGAACAGCTCTTGGAACACTCCCACTAATTCCTCCATGATGATTGGTCAACCACCACCAGCTTAGCCCATCCTTCCCGCTACCGATTGGTCAGATGGGCTGCCTGACACACATACAGCTGCAGGTTCAGCCCACTGCTGCTGGCCTTGATGTGCTAATACCCATGGTGCTTTGCACTACTGGAATCCCCCCCTTTCAGCTCTGCGTCTCAGAGTGCTGGTGTACATGATGGGGTTAACACCAGTTAGTCACACTCTGTGCTTGCAGTGCAGGGTGCTGTTATTCATATGCCTCTGCTCTGTCTAGGGGATATGCTACAGAGTTTATTCACAGATGTGTGGAAGAAGTGCGCACACACACATACATGCACATTCACATTCAAATGCAGGCACACACACACACAAGCCTACACCCACACACTTAAACACAGTTGCACACACAAACCTACACATGCATTTTAACACACACATATGCTCTCTCTCTCTCTCTCTCTCTCTCTCTCTCACTCTCACACACACATTCTGTCTGTCTCTCTCACTCTTTCTCTCTGTCTGTCTGTCTCTCTCTGTTTCTTTTCTGAAAAAAATGTAGCTGGGGCCTCCCTTTCAGAGTTGCCAGGTTGCTGGAGTTACTATGGTACCACTGGCGCATCTCTGCTTCTCTGTAGGAGAGACAGCTCATTGTCCATGGCCATTCATAGCTGACTAACAGCCCAACTTTTAGAAGTGTGTGTGTGTTTGGAAAAGAAGGCCTCAGTGTGTGTTTGAGAGAGAGAGAGAAGTCTTCTCGGCTATTAGGACGTGAGAGCTATTGCATCAGGTGTTTAGTGTTTGTGTGCTAGCAGCTTTCTCAGTTGCGAACTGTGTGTGTGTGTGTGTGTGTGCCTTTCTCAGGTGAGTGAGTGTTTGTTTGTGTATCTGAGTGTGTGTGTGCCTGAACATGAGCGGTATTGAGGCTTTTCAGTGGCAGTATGCCCAGACCGGAACGACGCTTATTCGTCTAGCAGGTAAAGTACCCCGTCCGGCGTCCGCCAGCCCGCAGGTTTTTCTCACCGTTTAATTACCTGCACATATTTAGTGCCCACTCTGGGCCGCGCGCAGGACTGCCACAGCGCAGTAAACAAGAGGCAGATAGATTGGCAGTGTCTGTGCTGCTGAGCTTTCTTTGGAACCATGAGATTATTGTATATGTTCCGGTTCATCAATCCAGCCTGCAGCGGCGGTACATCTTGTGCTGAGAGTAAGCACATTTCCTTACTGGAGATAGTTGAGGACGATTACGCTGAAGGACGAAGACAGTCACAAATGTAGTTTTTAATATTTTTTTTACATATGTGTCATTCAGTGTCAGTATCATGTCTATCTGTCTGTCTGTCTGTCTGTCTGTCTGTCTGTCTGTCTGTCAACACTAACCTAGTCCTAACCCTAATCCTCAGGTAAAGTGTAAGTACATAATGCTACATGTTGTTGCACACACTTACAGTAATTACACTGTACTTCGACACTCCAGTGTCCTGTCTTCCAATCTCTTTAAGAAGCAGTTTGCTTTGCTTAATGGGAGCTTATTAGAGACACAGGCAAGAGTTAGATAGTATGACTAGAGCATATATTTCACAGTAGTAGGAGGCATCAAAGTTTGAAAGTTAAGTGTTTTCCCCTGAAACACTTAACCGAAATGCACTATGCGGGAGTTAATGGCTACAACCAGGAAAGTAAGTAGAAAACAGCCAAAATATTTCGCTCACAAATATCCACAACAGCAGAGTTCGATAAAAGCCCTTTGGCTGGTGAGCCAAATGTATATTGGTAACATAGTTCTTTAGAGTGTGCTTAAAAAACAAGTTTTCTTAAGTTTTTATTTGACAACGTTAAATGGGTTTGAAATGGGTGTGGCAAACCAGACTGCCTGGTGTATGGGCTGTACATAGAAGACATAGCTGTGTTTATGTGTCTTCTACATTAACCTGTGTCAGTGTCAGAGATGAAATCAAGGATGTCACAAAAATTAACTGTATACAAAAACAATTCTGTTATTCTGCACAAAGTCACTTAAAGTGGATCTGCAGAGGAGCTTTTAGGGTAATTTTAGAGATAAAGAGAGAGAGACAGTAGACAGCAGAGGTATGGCAGAGACAGACAGACAGAGAAAGGGGGCAAAAAGAAGGGCAGTTTTGACTGGTGTGGGAGCTACGTGACCCCTTTGTCACCGCTCCAGACGGCTTGATTCGGGCCGGCCTCAGTCTGACCGTCAGACCCCTCTGGGACAGTGGGATTCAGCGTCGTTGCCAACAGAGATGCCAGCTACAGACAGGGGCATCTGTCTCAGCGCTGAGAGAGAGCAGTGGGGGGTATGGTGTGTGTGTGTGTGTGTGTGTGTGTAAGCATTTGTGTTTGTGTTTGTGTGCATCTGTGTGTGTGTGTGTGTGTTGGGGAGGGGGATGCAGAAGCAGTCGTAACTTCTGTCACCATGGGGATCTGCATTAACAGTCAGTGGGGCGTAAGCAATGCAGCGTACCATTTGTTAGTCCAGTGGGCATTAAGGAAAGATCTGGAACATGATGGGCATCACGGGGGGTGGGAGTGCAGCAGAGTTCCCTCCTATTAAATTAAAATGGCTAAAAGGAGTGTTAGTGTGAGAGACAAGTACTTACCATAGCCTCATTCCTGGCTAATGAAAAAAGGGATTTTGTGTGTGTGTGTGTGTTTGTGTGGGTCTGTATGTGTGTGTGTGTATATGTGTGTGTGTGTGTGTGTGTGTGTGTTAGTGTGTGTTTATGTGTGTGAGGAGTACTCTCAGTTTTTTCGAATTCAATAGAGCCAGTTAGAGGCAAAGTGAGATGGTAGCTGAAAGGTGACTGCTGAAAGACCCCCTGTGGACACGTGGTGACAGTGTTTTGTCTGTGAATGTCACACAGCCACTTCCCGTCTATCACACACAGGGACACGGTGTCTGTGTGTGTGTGTGTGTGCCAGCCCTGTCCGTCTGTCTTTGCGGGTCAGTGGCAGCAGCACAGGCACACTGGAAGCAGCAAGGCTGGCTGGGTCAAACGCCGCCCGGGCTTTCAGGATCCATTTAGCTGCGGTTAAAAGGCTCTGCGCTGCACTGGATAGGCCACGGCTGCTCCTGTGGATGGTAATGGACTGATTCTGGGCCAGCTAGGATCGACTGAAGGTGACCCGCAGTAAAGAGGGAGTTTATTCAGGGCCACAGGCACAACAGGCTGACGGATTTGGGCAGATTTAGGCCTGTTCCACCTCAAGATTAATGGCGCTAAGAGTGAGTTTACATCAGACTGGATTTGTTTGGTGCTGCAAGTGAGTTTACATCAAACTGATGGATTCATTTGGTGGCATGAGAGTGAGTTTACATCTAACTGATTATGTATTTGGGAAATGAGTGGCACACAGGACAAAGTGATTTTAGACTGAGTCTGTGTCCAAGACATGGCTACTACAGACCTAAACCTAAACCCCACACGTGATGCAAGAGAAGAATGTAGAATCTTGAATCCAGCTGCTAGGCACAAAGAATGCTGGCTTTAGCAATACTGTATATGGCTTTAGATCTGAGCTGCATTCATATTTGCAAACAAAGGCAAATCTCACAAACATTTTTACTGTCTGTTTCAAGTTCTTGGTAAATACAAGCAGACAGTCTGATGAGGTAGTTTTCAGTAGACATACCTACACTGGCCTTTGGGTTATGGTTAAATGAATGAAATGTTTAAAATGTTTACCAAAAAGACTTTAAAGATATCAGTTCAAAGAAAGCACATTTGCCTTAGCTGTAAGTCTTGTGCAGTGCTGAAAAAGAAAATACATGGTATGCTGCCCTACAAAGCCAAAAGCCTACAAAGCCTAAATCTCTTGTTCCTTGCTATTAAGAAAGTACATAAAAGCATCACTATTATACATACAGCATGTTTGACTGGGTAGTATGACAATGTTAAAGGCATTTTTTCTCAATTTCTGTGTTCATGTAGTTACTGGATGTTGGCTTTGTTAGGGCCATTATGACATTTTGACACTTTTCACCATAACCATTTTGCATCTTTTGAATATCTGATTGTAACAGTAAACTCATTATTTTTGTCACGTTGGCCCCTGACCATGAATCTTAAATGCTTCTGGTGCTTGGATTAGTTGGAGCTCTAGGTCCATGAAACAGGAGGACATGCAGAGGAAGGGTATTGATTGTGTAGACGGTAGATAAATTAGACATGTCTGAGAAAAAGACATGGAACATTGCAGTTCCCAGACCTGCATTATTCACATTCTCAATCCCACACACACACACACACACACACACACACACACACACTCACACACACACACTCACACACACACACACACACACGCTGCAAGTGGTACAGCACTGCCTTTGAGGCAGTACTATATTTAGTAGCAACCAAGGAAGGAGACACTTATGTAGTGTCCAACTCTCTCACACACACACAGGCCTTCTTGTGCATACACACGCATACATACACATTCAGACACACATACACAAACACAAGCACCACACACACACACACTCAGACTCTCTTTCCCTCACATGTACACACTCAAGCACACACACACACACACACACACACAGATACACACATGCATTTCCTGGCATCTCAGAATCCCAGCCCCCAGAGTCGCCCACACATTGCTTGACAGTCATATTTTTGGCACATTATCCAGAGGATCAGATGGTGTGTGATGTCCAAGCACAATCACGCACACACACTCCAGGTTGTGTTTGTTCAGATCTCGCAGAGGAATAATAATCCCTTTGAGGAACAAACAGTGCTGATCCTGCCAAACAATTATGTACAAGACGGCAAGGATCTGGTGTCTGAAATGAACTTATAAATTCGGACATTAGTTACTAAAAACAATGAACGGGCATGGAGATTTTACAGATCAATCTGAAAGTGTTTTTCTCCAAAGCGGTTTGAAAGAGCTGGAGATGAGGGAGGCAGGATATAAACACCGGAAATAAATAAACCCTTTTGGAGCTGGCAAACAGGTGCCATCTTACCTGGCAACATGCAAAGTGTATCTGAGCTCAGCTTTGCCTGGCAGACACACACACACGTGCGCACACACACACACACACACACACAAACACACACACACATACACACACACACTCAGCTTTGCCTGGCAGTAAACAAGGGCAGCCAGCGCCAGGGTAGGTGCCACATGCAGCAGCGAGCAAATGAGTCAGATACAGTGTGAAGCTTCTGCTGGCACTCATACACTCACATCACACATGCACACACACACACACACACACACATGCAGAAAGAAAGAGACAGACACACACACACACACTCACACGCATGCATACACCTCCCTGTTGTCCATCTTTCCTCTTTTAGGAAGAAAGAGAGCTGTCCATGGTGCTGAACTCTTGTGTAGCAGTTTGCTGGGTGCTGTTACAGACAAGCATATTACTTTTTTTTCGCCTTTTTGTCTTCATTCGATAGAAAAGTGCAGTGAGACAGACAATTGGTGGGAGATAGGGTAGGTGTAAAATTGGAAAAAGATTGGAAAATGACCACAGATCAGACTTGAAAGCTGGGTCCCTTTGAGCACGTGCCTGTTCATGGTATGGCTACTGTAGCCAGCTGTGTCACAACCAGCCCTGCAAAAACTTTTTTTAAACTTCAGCAGAATCCACACCTCCAACAAATTGTTTCTGATGGTGTCTGTTCCAGACCCTCTGTACAAAATGAAATGAAGTATGAGGGGCTGGTTTAGTAGGCTACAGATCGGCGACCCACTTTTGCAAACTTGCATAGTGCGGTTATAGCCCATGGAGGGCCACAAACTTTAAAATCCTGAAGTGCCGTTCACCCTGTTTTGAGTTGATAAATCACTGAAATGATTTTGTAAACATTATTTTAAGGTTGAAATAAAACTACTTAGTGTTGCTTTAAGACATAAGTATGTGAGATCAACCAGCTCAAACTCACACCTACCAATCACCAGTGCTACTGTCTGTGGCTATCACATTGCTAATGAGACCACAGCTAATGCTGTTTTCATTGGTGGTTAATGATGTGTAATTTATAGGTCAGGTCTACAAAATGTCAGCAAGTGATAAAACATGTTGATCAATGTTTGCTCAAGCCCAAGATGACAATTTTAGTTTTCTCCAATCCATAAAGGTATTTTCTTCATCGTCTTTCTGAATACAAAACAAAATAAAATGTAACAGGCTGGAATAAGAGTTTTTTCCCCCTCAACAATAATTCTTCATTGAAGGTTGTTGATTTCCTGTTACAGATCTATTTGCTAGTGGCATCTACATACATCTAGCATGTCTTGTTAGCCTGGTAAACCAGCCCTCCTACTACATTTCATTTCACACAGAGGGTCTGGCTGTGCTGCATTGAGAACCGATTGCTTCCTGGAGGTGCAGACTGAAGTTTAAAACGAGTGGCTCAGCCTTAACCCAATTGCTAACATCTGGTGGTGACATATCAGTTAGCCTGGCTATAAGCCTGCCTACCCACTACAATTCAAATGTAGCGCACAAAGTCAACGTCATTGCTCACGGACACTCCATCTGTTCGCTGATTGGCCTGGTAAAGATTCTACTGGAGTCAACCATGTCAATGTCAGCAAACCCATACTACCACTGTAGGGAGAAAATATTCGAGCGGAAGTGAGTAGACAGGCTTATAGCCAGGCTAATGTCTTATGAGGAAGTGAGGTCATAGCTAGGCTAATGTCTTGTGAGGAAGTGAGGTCATAGCCAGGCTAATGTCTTATGAGGAAGTGAGGTCATAGCCAGGCTAATGTCTTGTGAGGAAGTGAGGTCTTCCCACTGGGCGGCTGCATATACCCACAGGACATGCTTACGTAAGAACCCTCCACTATGCAGGTCATCCATGTCCACACTTCTAAGGCCTGGGCTTTGATGAACATAAAGTACACACACATTTCTATCATGGTCACGCATGCACACACACACACACACACACACACACACACACACACACACACACACACACACACACACACACACACACACGTTACTGTCAAAGTTCTACCCTGACTTGAGGCAGAAAAGGGCAAAAAGGGAATTCCCCACATACTGGTCCGCCCCATATGGTGCTACCTGACTCCGCATTCTTGCATCACTAATGTAGATAGCTACAGTGTGTGTGTGTTTGTGTGTGTGTGAGAGAGAGAGAGAGTGTGCGTGTGATAGAGAGAGAGTGTGTGTGTGTGTGTGTGTGTGTGTGTGTGCATGACTACAAGGCTGGCTGTTGTGTGTGTGTATCTATTAAGCTAGATGGCTGATGTGTGTGTAACAGTTGCGTCTGAAGTGGAGAAGAGCAGAGGGTGAAGCTGACTCAGAACAGCTCTGACTCTTGTCCTCCTCTTCCCCACATCATGGCCAAGCTTAGTGTACACACACACACACACACACGCACACACGCACACACGCACACACGCACAAACACATGCACGCTTGCAAGGATGCACACACACACACACTATGCCATCCCCCCTTCATGACCAGGCTTAGTGTACACACACACACACACACACACACACGCACAAACACATGCACGCTTGCAAGGATGCACACACACACACACACTATGCCATCCCCCCATCATGACCAGGCTTAGTGTACACACACACACACACACACACACACACACACACACACACACACAGAAATACTATCCCTCTATCATGGCCAGGCTTATTCAACCCCCCCACCCCAACACACACAAGAACACACACACATACACACACTCATCCTCCCCTGAGTCAGAGGAAGTGATGTTATCCGTTCTGTTCCATACATCTGATATTCTCAGATGGCCTCTTTTCTTGGTAGTCTATGCTTATCTGTTATCTGCCTGTTATTCAGCCGTGTATGACATTCTCACTTTTACATAACACAAATAAAAGTGGCCTCTTTTTGTTAGGGCTGTCAAGTGATTAAATATTTTAATAGCCAATTAATTGCATGAATCTGTATAATTATTCAAGATGAATTGCATTTTTAAACTTCTCATTCTATTGAAAGGCCAATGACAGATTTGTGAATGCAGTGAACCCACGCATAGTCAGGACTACTCTCATGTGTAGTCAGGGCTAATTTCACTCTTTTCTAAAGCTGAATAGCGCATGTTTAGGGAAAACACTAACTATCTAAAGTGGAAGCTGGCTGTTACTGTAATGGGAGAGTTCAAATCATAATGATGTGTTATGACGATCTGCCATCAAACACGCATGTCCTCTTCATCTAATTGCCAATTGTCAATAGGCAGGCCTAAAGGACAATTAGCACTGCACTGACGATTTTCATTCAGCTAATTTTGTAGGTAATGTAATTATGTAGCCACAGTGTAGGTAACGTTACAGTCACTGTGTTTTGCAATAAAGGTAATGTTTTAACTTACATAGTACATTTCTGTGCCATTCGGCATGGAAAATTCAAGTGCAGCTTCCCCGTTCAGGATTGACAGCACATCCTTTTAATGGACAACTCCAGCTGTTTCTTCCATGCTGTATTAGTTGGAGTCATCCTTAATGCCACTTTTTTCTATAATGGTGGAAAATGGTGATTGCAATAATGTATCATTATCATATTAACTGTGGCAGCCCTACCTTTTATACACAACATTAACCCATTAGTGTAAATTAATAGTGTCATTATAGTGTAACTCCTGTAGTAAGTGTGCGTGTGTGCGTGTGTGCGTGTGTGTGTGTGTGTGTGTGTGTGTGTGTGTGTGTGTGTGTGTGTGTGTGTGTGTGTGTGTGTCTGTGTCTACAGTAGCTCCTACAGTAAGCCTGTGTGTGTGTTTGCAGGTTCCCACAGGAAGGAACCACTGAGGGCAGTAGATGTGCTTCCCATCCTGAGAGAGAAAGTGGCCTACCTGTCAGGTGAGTCCCGCACCTGTCCAGACACCTGTCTGCACACCTGTTGACACACCTGTTCACACAGCTGTCCAAACACCTGCCCATGCAGTGCTACTGGTGCCTGTTCCCCATGTGTCAGTGTCCTTGCTCTGATCAGTCGCATAGAGGAAAGGCTACTCCCTCTGCTCACATCACAAAAGAGTCATTCAGTGCTAGCCTCTGGTACACTTGCATGAATCTTGTCAGTCCACAATGGCATTTAGCTTTAGATGTCCTTCCATTAACCTTTTACATTACATTACACTTAGCAGGTACTTTTATCCAAAATGACTTACAAAAAGATGACATAAACAAGTTACAGATATGCAGAGGAACACAGAGTAAACAAAGGCATAACAAAGTTAGTGACGCCAAGGTACAGGGCAGTGTTGGTGAGTGGAGGTTAGTTTTGTTCAGAAGGGAAGCAGATATGCCAGATTAAGAATACTGCTAGTCTGTATTAACTCACCAGTGCATGTACAAGGCTCCAGCATCTTCATCAGAAGCACATTACAGCCTCAGTAGGAGGTAGAGATCAGGAGGCGCTTGTCAAGGTGTGTGTGTGTGTTTGAACGCAGCAGCTGCCTCTGAGTCAGAGGAGGCGCCATATTTACGTGTCCTGCGTCGATCCGATTGATACGGGTTCCTCTCTCGTCCCTCTTCCCGTTCCTGTGCGGAGGCTGCCAGCCACAGCTGAGAGATTTTTGTAATGTGCAGATGGTAAAAATGGGGCGCCCCGTTCTCTGAAGACACTCGCCATCCTGCCAGGCTCATAGCTGGCTTTGGATGAGCTTGTGCAAATCTCCTGCTGCTGTGTGTGTGTATGTGTGTGTGTGTATGTGTGTGTGTGTGTGGGTGGGTGCGTACACGTGCACACGTGTGTGTGTGCATGTGTGTGTGTGTGTGCATGTGTGTGCGTGCGTGTGTGTCTGTGTGTGTGTGTGCGTGTGTGTGTGCACGCGCAATCCGGGTCTGCAGGGTTCTGACCCACATCCAATCATGCATGTTTGACGCGCGTCGGTCAGGATTTCTAGGCCCAAAAACACATTCTAGAGACAGAGAGAGGGACCTGACCACACAGCTCAGTCCTGTCTTTTAAAAAGCTGATTTTTGGGAAAGCAGTGACTCACTCAATGGCTGAGCCTCCAGTAGGCTGTGGAGAGAGAAGGACGGCGAAAGAGTGTTTTTTGTGCTTACTAAAGCCATTTTGATTCCAGTTTTTTTGCCTTGAAGGTGAAAGGCACTGGGCATGTACACAGTAGGAGAGCAAGTATTGGTGCATAAAGTCTGCTTAGTCATAGGTACACTGATATCCCAGATGCCTGATTGTGTACCCCTGTGAGCCAAACACCGCACTCACCCTGTTGTGTTTCTGTCCTCGTTGTTCCATCCGGTGTGTTTTTCTTTGACCCTGTGTTGGTTTCTGTGTGTGTGTAATGCGGTGGTTTCTGTGTGTGTGTGTGTGTGTGTGTGTGTGTGTGTGTGTGTGTGTCTGTGTCTGTGTGCAGGGGGTAGAGATCGGAGAGGGGGCCCCATTCTCACATTTGTGGCCCCTAGTGACCCGGAGCGTCTCAGACAGGAAGACTTGCGCCCCCTGCTGGAGTATCTTGCAACTGTCCCCAGGTACTCAACTACACTCATGCAGTACGCACACACACACACACTGTCACACAAATACACACTGTCTCTCTCTCCCCCTTTGTCTTACACACACACACAAGAACATCCACACACATGAACATTTACACACACACATACACACACACACACACACATACACAAACACACACACACACACTCACACACACACACGCACATATTAACTATTTGCACAAATACCTTGTTCTCTCTCTCTCTCTCTCTCTCTCTCTCTCTCTCTTTCTTTCTCTCTCTCTCTCTCTCTCTGCATATTAGAGATACCTAACCTCTTTCCCGCCACTCCTTCTCTCTTCCTACCCTCCCTCTCTCCCCCCATCTCTGCTCATTGAGTGAGCCCAGTGTTAGTCAGTGCAGTATTCAGACAGTCAGATAGGCAGATTCGGGGCAGATTGCGATATGGATGCTATTGGCTATTAAGACTGCCTCATTCAGCAACAGCTCTGGTAAGGGCTCCAATTTAGCATTACTCACAGCGCACACATGGACTTTTTGCACTTAATTATTTCCAATGGCATCATATGTAATTTTAGAAATGTACAATTTTAATATGTAATTTTACAGTACTTTTATGCAATTTATTTCAATGTTTTGGGTAACAATAACACATTTGTCATGCTGGAGAGAAGACTTTAATTAATGTTTGTTTGGCTTCTTGGGTAAAGATTCTGATGTTCCTATGTAGGTGTTACTTATGGAGGACTCATTGTGTTTAAGGCTTTTCAGAGACCCTCATGTGTGTGTTTGATAGGACTGTAAACAGGTATCAGCAACATTTCTATTTAAAAGAAAAAGAAACAAAAAGAGAATTAGAAATGAATAATTAACAATACTGTTGTGGTTTTAGCATGTCTCTATGATGCTTTTTTAGTCACAGGGTGTTTTGAAGAGGCCATAGAGCTTTAGTGAATTTGTACCCAGGCATTCATGAAGGAACTGTGTTTGGCGACATAGGCGACAAGAGCAACACTAAAACTATAGAACTTTACCTGGTGCTTTCAACCCAAAGTGACCTAAAAAAGTCATGTAAAAGTGAGGATCAGCATTCAAGCTATAGAACTGGAGAGGAGCTAGCAGTGAGTGCCAAGTGCTTTAAATAACAGACAGGTAGGAGAGGACATAATAGGTGCGGGCTAGTCTGTAGGGGACTTAGAGCTGTTAAGTTGGAGAAGGTAAAGTTTCTTGAAAGGGACGCGATGTCCTTTTTGTCTTCAATGGAAGCACAACCACAGAAATTGATGTGTGTGCGTGTGCCTATGTGTGTGCGCCTACATGTGTGTGTATATGTCTGTGTGTGTCAATGTGTCTGTGTGTGTGTGTGTGTGTGTGTGTGTCAGTGAGGAGGCATGCCGGCATGGCTTCACGGTGGTGGTGGACTCGCGTGGTTCTCGCTGGGAGCTGATTCGCCCCCTGCTGAAGACGCTGCAGGAGTGCTTCCCGCGCTGCATTCACACCACCCTCCTCATCAAGCCCCACACCCTCTGGCTGAAGCACCGCAGCTCTCTCGGCAGCGCCACATACGACTTCGAGGTAACACACACACACACACACACGCTCGCACACATACACACATGCACACACTTATACATACACAAACACACACTCACTTACACATACACACACACACACACTTACACATACACATGCACACACTTACGCATACACATGCACACGTGTCGCGCACAGACACACGCGCACACACACAGGCACTCTCTCTTTCTCTCTCTCTCTCACACACACACACACACACACACACACACACACACACACACACACACACACACACACACACACACACACGCACACTCACACACGTCATTGTTCCACAGACATCAGTCAGTAAATAAGTGACTACTTTATAAGTGAAGCATCGTGACTTTTTCTCAATCTGTCTGTATTAAGTTAGGTTTCTGATACATAAGTGAGAGAGTGTTGCATAGACATGCCTATTTCTGTGTTACAGTAATGTGTATGCAGGTGTGTACTATGTGTGTAAGTCAGTGTGTATGTGAGAGAGACATAGATAGGGAGACTGTGTGTGTGTGTGGAGGGGGGTTAGTGATATATGTGTATTTGTCTGTGTATGGGTGTGTGTCTGTGTGTGTGCCTGTGTCTGTGTGTGCGTGTGTGTCTATGGAGGTGTGTGTATGGGTGCATGTGTGTGTAAGTATCTGTGTGTCACTGCAGTGGAAAATTGTTAAAACTAGTGAGCCTGGCCTCTTTAGCACAGCCTGTGGGACCGTGCAGATCGTTAGGTTTAATTAGGAGGGGCATTCAGAAGCTTGGCCATAAGAAACTCAGCCACCCAGCAACCTCAACCTCCACACTCCTCCGCATCATGCTCCAGACGTTGCCACGGAGACCCACGCATCAGCCGTGTGCATTATTTGCACCTTGATGCTGTCTAACCATGTTAGAATGAATTTCCTGTTTTTTTTAAGTTGTGTGTGTGTGTGTGTGTGTGTGTGTAGGCGGAAACCTTTTTGACATTAACAAGTCCATTAAGCCGTTATGAAAAGAGAGTGGAACAAAGTAGAGCGTGTTCCCTCCATTATGTTTTTTTCTCGGTTTCAGACTGAATGGGCAGCACACACATACTGTTGCGCAGGCGCGCCCACCCGGTCACACACACACGCACACACACACACACATCCACACCCACACACACACAGATTCTGTTGAAAGCAAAGCTGTCAAGAAGTAAAGTTCTAAATCATTGATAAATCCATAAGCTAAACTGCTATTTCAATCATTTAACTGAATGCAGATGTTCACCTGCCCACAAGCATGCAAACACACATCTGCACACAGATATATGCAAACACACTCATACAAATACATACATTCACACACACACACGCACACACACACACACACACACACACACACACACACACACACACACACACACACACACACACACACACACACACACACACACACACACAAAGCAGAAACCTGTTCGTTCAGCTTTCAAATTGAATAGAAATGGTTGCCCACCCACACATGTGGGACACACACACACACACACACACACACACACACACAGAAATGAGAAATGAAGTGGACAATGTGTGGTAGTGTGTGGGCGTAGCCTCGGCTCTCAATACTGCACCTCTTGTTTCCACAGACTCACACACACAAGCACTCACACACTCAGACTGACAGACTCACCTCATTCAGCCAGCCAGCCAACCAATCACAGGCACCTCTCAACAAGGACACACCTGTAGCCTACACACCCACATCGCAGCTCAACTCAACAGTCACATAGCAACAGTAGCATCTGCTACCATCACATTATCATTTCAACATCATTAGACCAGTCACAGTCACATTGGATGTGTTCGTCAATTCAGTCTGCCACTCTGCAAAGGGAGTTACGCTTTGTAGTTTGAAAAGACTGAGCATTTCGTCTCCCTTTGAATTAGCGAATGGTTTTGTGGTCCTAACTGAAATAGCCACAAAGGTAAATATGGACTTTTATAATTAATTCAGATGTTTATCTTGATGTCAGTAATGGACATAATGTACACTGGACTTAAAAAAAACATTACCATTACACAGTTGTAAGACTAAAAAAACAAACTCTTAGCACGTGTTGGATGAACCAGTAACACCACCAGTTAATGTGACATCACTCTGCTGCTCTGTCTTTGTGCTTTGTCGGAGTGCGCTATGACCGCTCTTAGAGTGTGACACTGAACAAACAAACAACAGTTCCATAAGCACTCTGAGTTTACGAACGTTTGAAAGCGCCGGAGCAGTCCTAGCGCTTAGAGTGGCAGTTTATGAACGCGCCCATAGTCATTACTACATTACCATTAGCAACAATCACATCACAACATGAGCATTAACCATCACATTGTCATTATAACAGTGTCATCAGTAGCAGTCACAATTTTCATTATAACAGTGTCATCAGCAGCAATCATATTGCAGCATGTGATATCATTGCAACAATAGTAGCATCAGTAATCACTACTTTATCATTACAGCAACAATCACATAAGCCACTTTTACATTATCATCACAACAACATTCACAACAAAAACACTCAAATCATCATTACATAAATAGTAGCATCAGCAACAATGACATTATTGTTACATGGAAATTACCAGCAGCAGGCACCGGCCTGAGGTTTATTCAGCTCCATTAATCTCCTCTAAACTCCATTCTGAGCTTAAAAACGCTTCATCACTCACTTGTCTGATGTAAAACTATTCTTAATAACAAAAACTCGGCCTTGTCACAGCAATACCAGACATATCAGTTGTCATTACAACAGTAGCATCAGTAATTTTTGCATTTTCATTACAACAGCAGTATCAGCAAAACACTTACATTAATATCACAGTATGGAACAGTTCAATCAACATTAGCATCAACAACCATCATATTATCATTACAACACAGCATTATCACAGGATGCAGCAGGAGCATGTTTTTTTTTTTATTATTATTCATGGAAATGAACATTGTATTTCTAACTGGCCTAACTAGGTTGGCCTAACTTGCTTAGGCTATTGTTTTTCCAGCAACGTCTTACATTTAGCTTCTGCAATCCATCAAAACAATATTTTCACCTTGGGCACTGTTCATTTTGATGCTATACTGCAAAAAAAACCCACCTGCCTGCTGCGCTTTCATACACACCTGCGCTTGACTGACCCGTCTATGCAAGCCACTTACGACCCTCTCTGCATCTGGCCAAGGGTACAGACTCAATGCACCCTCCTATGACGTGTCTCAGATGAGTCGCTAGCAAGCAGGTCTAGATCATTCTCTTCATCATGAGGCTGGGATTCGTCCTGTACATGAGCACTAACCTTCATTGCAACGTCATCATTTCTTGTCGTCTCTATCGTTCTCAGGTGGTAATCCAGTTGTTTTGTGTGTGGGTTGTGTGAAATAGGACAATATTCTGCTCTGATTGCGTTTCATATTTAGCTCAGTCCTGTTTTGTCTACCACTCTAGCTCAGCCAAGTTCCCACATGAAAATGTTACAATGTGTAATATTGTGTTTGGTGAGGTTCAGAAACATTAAGTGTTTTTAGATCATTACATTTTAATTAACATCAGTTGGGTTGCATTAATCACCATTAAAGGGGCCTAGTCCTTGCCCCCACTGGAAAAAAATAATAATTTAGCAGAGGTAGGGATATGAAAGCCAGAAGGGGGCACATCCCCCTCACCCCCCCTCTTCAAATCGCACCCTGATTGTAATCTCCCTGAATCATTTTAATGCTGTGTTTATTGTTACTGTGTGTGTTTATGTATTGATTTCAGTTGAGGCTGGCATGGCTGTGGTTCGTGTGTGTGAGTACTGCTGATGTGTGTGTGTGTGTGTGTGTGTGTGTGTGTGTGTGTGTGTGTGTGAGGGCATTACTGGCTGGACTTCATATTGCCCCTGGGGACGATAAAGATGTCATTGATTCTGGGTGCACTGCCCAGTGTCCTTAAACACCACTGGGATTACAAGTACAGCTACGGGGTATTTGGGGGGGGGGGGTGTTATTGTGTGTGTATATATATGGGTTTCTGCTTGTGGGTGTGTGTGCGTAAGAGAGAAAAAGCGAGAGAGAGAGAGAGAGAGAGAGAGAGAGACAGAGAGAGAGAAAGAGAGTGAGAGTAGAAAGAGAAAGTTATGACCTACATGGTGTAGATGGAGGAGCTGTTTTCTGTAAGGTGTATGTAAAGTGTGTGTGTGTCAGTAAAAGAGATGTGGTGTGTGGAAGGTATGTGTAACATGCGTGTGAGATGTGTGTAAGGTGTCTATCTAAGGTGTGTGTGTGTATGTGTGTGTGTCCAATTTCCAGACCTACATGGTGTCGGTGGAGGAGCTGGTGTGTGTGTAAGGTGTGTGTAATGTGTGTGAGATGTGTGTATAAGGTGTTTATGTAAGGTGTGCATGTGTGTCTTGTCTTCAGCCCTACATGTTGTCGGTGGAGGAGCTAGAGTGCATGTACATAAAGTGTGTGTAAGGTGTGTGAGTAAGGTGTGTGTGTAAGGTGTGTGCGTAAGGTGAGTGTAACGTGTGTGTAAGGTGTGTATCTAAGGTGCGTGTGTGTGTGTCTTGTCCAGACCTACATGGTGTCGGTGGAGGAACTGGCGTGTGTGTAGGGTGTGTGTGAGGTGTGTGTAAGGTGTGTGAAAGGTGTGTATCTAAGAGATGTGTGTGTCATGTGTGTGTCATCCCCAGACCTACATGGTGTCGGTGGAGGAGCTGGGCG
>CM050218.1:28412500-28422500 GCA_027475355.1 Coilia nasus | reverse complement strand
GGTGTGGGCGATCTGGCCATTTGATACGAGCCTGCCTCGAAAAGCGCAGCAACTCCGCCAATGGTGTTACATTAACTGAGCAGAATGAGAACGTCCGATAGTTCGCAGAATAGTGTTGTTTCAGTGGACGGCTTGAATGAAACTCGTAACTGGGGATAGTAGTCAAAACATGGAAACAGATATAAATTCCTTCAAATTCCCTAAGGGTAAAAAGACAACAAAGGGGGTGATCTAGTCCTGAGTACCAGACTAAAAGGGGGTGATCTAGTCCTGAGGACCAGACTAAAAGGAGAGAGTTATTGATTGACCCTAACTCTACTGATATGGACAGAACCCTCTTCTGGATGAGCCCTACCATGATGGATTTAAACAAGCTCCCAATTTTTTACCAGAACACTTTTAATGTATTTTAAAACTTAACAAAAAAAGTATTTTGCTTATTGAAGGAGCCACTGATATATGGTTCTCTCCTGGACCTTACACAAGAGAAACATTTCCCTTTTTTTTCAGGAATGTTTAAGACTGGGGTCATTACTCTGGGGGATCGCCTGAATCTAGCAGGACCAGGATTAGGGAATGCTAAGGTAGTGGCTGAGCACCTGAAAATGAGATCTTTTCGTGTTGTTACAAGATTCATTTTAGCATTAAAGTCCAAATGAGTGTGATCCAGTGTCATGTTTTACTGTGTCTTACAGTCTTTGTGGGAAATTTTTGAATAATAAGAGTCTTGTACAGTAGCTAGAGTTGACACACCTCGGCGTGCTGTTCTACAAGTAGAACAGCAAGTCAAACAACATTGGAGAGCTTTTTACAAGTCACCATTAAATAAAAAGGTTGGGGATTTACAATGAAGGGTTTTACATGGTGAAGTTGCTGTCATTTCTTTTATTTGTGTTTTTAAACTCTGAAATAAGGCATGATTGCCCTTTTTGCACACAAAGAGAAACTATTTTTCATGCATTCATGCATTGTACACGATTGGTGTCTTTATTTACTGTTTAAATAAAGAAATTGTTTGGTTTTTGGTTTTTGGTTTTCAAAAACCAAACACAATTCTCAATTTCACAATTTTCAATGGAAAATTTAATTTTTGGTTTTAAATACCCACAGAAGTAAAGTAAGTGTCAATTGCTGAATTTTCTCATTGGGCAGGCTAAAATATCTATTTATGTCAGCAGGAGAAACAAGGTAAAACATAATTCAGGGTATGACATTGTAATGGTTTTTGCAACTTTGGTGAAGTCAAGGATTTTCATTGATTTTTGTTTCTATAAAGAAATGAGAGATGATGAAACCTTTAGGGATATCTGGTGTCAGAATAATGCTTTGTGTGCAGTCATAGATGATACTGTGACGTTTCATAATCTGTTATAGCTTCCTGTATGTGTTTTTTTTATATATTTTTGTTCAAACTTGTTATTTATTTATTTATTTATTTATTTATTTATTTATTTATTTATTTAAAATGCTTGAATTACTTTTAAAATAACACAATGACATTCTTGTATGTCTTTTAAAGTTTTTTGTAATAAACAATATTTTGAAATTCAAATTCTTTCTCAGGTGAGTCAGGAGGGGAAGGTTCTTCTGGAGCGGCTGCAGAGGCCGCTGGCGGTGGGTGGCGGTGACTCGGCGGCGCCCTCTGCCAGCCTGTCGCAGACGGTGCGGGCGGTGCTGGAGGTGGTGCACGAGGTGCTGCGCCAGCAGAGGGAGCTAGAGACGGCCTGGCAGCAGCGCAAACTTCGCCTGCACCAGCGCCTGCAGCTCTGTGTGTTCCAGCAGGACGTCAAACAGGTGAATAATACATACACACACACACACACACACACACACACACACACAAGCAGACACACCTACACGCACACAAACACGCATGCACACACACACACATACCCACACAAGCACACATACACACACAGAAACCATATACACACACACACACAGAAACACGCATGGACACACACACATATGCATACATGCCTCTCATGCTGCACCTCTGTGTGTTCCAGCAGGATATCAAACAGGTGAATAACTTGGCATAACCCTCAAGTAAGGTGCAAACACGTAACAAATTACACACACACACAAACACACATGCACACACACATACACGCATACACACACAAACACATGCACACATGACACTCATGCCTGCACCAGCCAAGCTTCTGTGAGGGTGTAAGCAGGATGCCTATCTGGCACATGGATAAAGACACACATTTCCACAGACAAATACACTCCCGCTTACACACATGTTTGGGCAAATGTTACATTCTCGGTTAAAATGTGTCTTACTGCAGTATTATAGTGCTTCTTTTCTGGTGATACACAACTCTGAGAAACAAATCTTACCTACTGTTGGTATATCAAAATATGTCAACATTATGTGTGTGGGTGTTTTTGTATGTGTGTGTGCGTGTGTTTGTGTGTGTGTGTGTTTGTGTGTGTGTGTGTGTGTGTGTGTGTGTGCGCGCGCGCGCGTGTGTTTGTGTGTGTGTGTGTTTGTGTGTGTGTGTGTGTGTGTGCGTGTGTGTGTGTGCGTGCGTGTGTGTGTGTGTGCGTGTGCATTCCTAGACAAAGGGAACATGGATGACACAGGTAACCGGATATGTCAGAGGTGTGAAGCTTTTAAGGAAGGGGGAAGGTGTGTGTGTGTGTGTGTGTGTGTCAAAGGTGTAAGGGTTTTAAAGAAGGGGGCAGGCTTATACAGTATAAGAACCCAGCACAGGCCAGACAACAATCAACATCCTAATTATGTTATCCTAGCTTGAAATATACTAAATCGTACTGCAGATATGTGCTATCAAATATTACAGTGCCCCTATTCTGGTGGTACATAGCTGTAAGAAGCAGATCAACACATATATTGCATTTTCATTTTATGCATTAGATTTTATTGATGGTCAACATTGTGTGTGTGTATATGTGTGTGTGTGTGTGTGTTTGTGCATGTGTATGTGTGTGTGTGCATGTGTGTGTGTGTGCATGCATGTGTATATCCATATGTGTGTGTGTGTAGGTGCTGGACTGGATCGAGGACCATGGTGAGGTGTTTTTGAGCAAGCACACAGGTGTGGGCAGATCCCTGCAGAGAGCACGAGCGCTTCAGAAGAGACATCAGGACTTCGAGGAGGTCGCTCAGGTCTGCAAGCTATGCTAGCCTTCTAAAGGCCATTACTCAGCCAGAGGGACTGTTGAAGGGGAAAAGGCTTACCATAATAAAGCAGGAATGTCTTACCATACTCTGAGTAGGAGAAGTGGGATGCAACGTGTGAATGTGTGTAGTGTAACACATGCTTTTGCATTGAAAAGACCCACAACCATTGAAAGGAAAAAAAAGTGTTTGTGGCTATGTGTGTGTGTGTCTTTGTGTATGGTATGTGTGTGCATATATATTGAAGTACAAGTGTGTGTATGTGTGTGTGTGTGTGTGTGTGTGTGTGTGTGCTGCTGTTCATATCTCTTTATGTGTGTGTTTGTGCTGCTGTCCATATCTCTCTGTATGTGTGTGTGTGTGCATGTGTGCGTGTGTGTGTGTGTGTGTGCAGAACACCTTCACCAATGCGGAGCGTCTGCTGGAAGCTGCGGAGCTGCTGGGGCAGACGGGGGAGTGTGACCCGCAGGAGATCCAGCATGCGGCCCAGCAGCTGCAGCAGCGCCTGCAGGAGTTCGCCCAGCGCGTAGAGTTACGCAGGAACCTCCTCAACACCTCCGTCGCCTTCCACACACATGGCAAAGAGGTACCTGTGTCTTCCAGCATGTGTTTGTGTGGGTGGGTGTGTCTCTGTGTGTGCTTGTGTGTGCGTGTGTATGTGTGTTTGACATACTTTATCAATGTTTGGATCTATAATAATTGCCTTTTATGTTACAATCCCAAATAAAAATATTACAATGTGTGTGGTTGTGCATGAATTGAGGGGTGGGCCCTCAATGATAAGAGTATAGGCTTATCATTTTGAGTATGCAGTTGTGCAGCGATGGCTCAGTTGTAAATAGCAATGCAGTATCTTCTGTGTGTAAAGGTTTATAATTCTCTCTAGCACAGCTCCTGTAATTTTCAGTGACTCAAATTGGTTCAGATCAGTGAGTGGTTATCTGCTGTGATTGGTTACATTGCAGTTTTTTTACACACCAATTAGTCCAATAAATGTATGTATACATGTATTGCCTTAATAAATGTTTTTGTCTACTGCAATTGGCTGAGGATGTGTATCGCTACTCTTGACTGGCTGAGGGTGTGTATCTCTCTGCTGTGATTGGGCCAGCATATATGTGACTGTAGTTTGATTGGCCTCTCGCAGATGTGGGTGTGGCTAGAGGATGTGCAGGCGGAGATTCAGGAGGAGGTGAGGGCGGAGTCAGTGGAGGCAGTGGAGGAGCTGATTGGTCGCTGTGACCAGCAGCAGAACAGCCGTGAGCAGGCCGCTACCACACTCAACCAGCAGGGGGAAGACCTGCTCCAGCAGCTCAGGTGAGGCCATTCTTCCACAGCTCACACTTGAAGCAACAAGTAGTTTTTTTAACCTTAAAGTAACATTTCCAAAATCATTTTAGTAGTTTATCAACTCGTAACAGTGAACAGTGAACAACACTTCTGAATTTGCTTTGCAGCCCTCTATAGGCTATAACCAAACTATGCAAGTTTGCCAAAGTGGGTCCCTAATCTGTAGTTCGGATAAGACATAAGAAAGACAATTCCTCTTCCAACCTGTATGGCAGCTGAAGAGGAAAAGTGCTTTAGTGTTGCTTTAACAACACCTCACTTTCATGTAGCATCTTACACAAGCACAACAGCCAGGGCTGCGTTTCCCGGTAACGATGGATCTTAGGCTTAAGAGCAGTGTAAACGTTTGACTTTCTACGGTCTGTCCCGAACATGATCAAGCGTGAACGTGCGTGCCCTGCTCTTAAGATGGTTCTTAGAGCTGTAAGTTGGTGCTATTAAGTGACATAGGACCTTTCTTTTGAACTTCATTGGGCACATGGTGAAGTTGGCTTCAAAGAAGATTTTGGGAAACGGTCCGTAAACTCTACGATGGTGCTAAGTGTGAAGTTGAGTACTACTTAGGCTTAAGTACTACTTAACATCGCTCGTAGTGCTTTTGGGAAACGCAGCCTAGGACAGTTGCAGCAGTTGTTTAGACAGGCTCAACACCCCCCATTCAGATAACACTACTGCTGACACAAGGTAGAGAATGGTGGCTGCCATTCTCAACCAGCAGGTGGAGGGATTTCTCCACCACCTGAGGGAAGTGCATTAATCCATACAATTGTACACCATACAATAAAAGAACACTTCAGTTTCTTAAAACACTTTAGCCTCTTAACACATACCCCATATTTTCCCTTTTTGTCAAAATGGCATGCCCAAGTTGCAATGTATTACTGAAGACTTGTACTGATGTAGTTGCAGTGTATTACATTGTAATCTATTACTGAAGTATTTTTGTATTATTTTGAATAGGATTGAATTGAATAGGTGAACAACAAGCACCGATGTGTTAGGAAAAGCAGGGCATGGAGCAGGCTGGGACATCACATAAAGTGTGCAGCTGCCTGTCTAAGTGGGACAGTGTGTCTGGGGTCCGGAGTCATTGCAAAGAAACTCAATCCCTTTATGATGATACAGGGCCCTGTTTGACCTGATGGGGTTTATGGCCTATACACTAACCAGTGCACTACTGTACAGTGCTATTTTTAGTACTTGGCAGCAGCTTTGAGCACACCACTACCACTCTTTACCACTAGGGGGGGAACCTGCCCTAATAGCTTAGCATAAGTATAAGCATCAGTGCATGGGGAATAATATCTCACAGTAGATAACAGCACCTTACACTCAGATACTGCTGTTACTAGTAATTATACTCCTATGGTAGCAGCTTGATATTTCATTGGCCAACATCAACACCTCTCTGATGGCTTTGTTAGAATACTCCCACTGATGAGTAAATGCAGCCTGCAGATGATGCTGTAACACAGCTAATGCTCTCCCACAGCAGCATGTGTGTCACATGATTCAGTTTCGATTCAGTTATTTATAGCGCAATATCACCATTGACCATGGTCTCAAAACACTTTAAGGACACTTTAAGTAGAAATAAAACCATGAGTATTGGTGTGAAGATATACTGCCTGTGTAAACCTGTTATATGAAATGTTCTGTAGGTAATGTAGGCCTATACCTATAACATGTAATATGTTGGCCATAGTGTGAGTGGTATGTACATTTTAATCATGCAATGTAGTTTTTAATGGCAGTGTAGTTTTTAATGGCAATTTAGTTTTTAGAGTATGTGAGTGGAATACACTCACTTCTGAGTTCTCTTTGATGACTAGTGTGTGTGGGTAATATAATCGCTTTAAATGATCCTCAATGGCTGTGGTGTTAGTCTAGGTCTTGTTCAATGAGTGTTGGCAACGCAATGACTGGTGTGTGTGTGTGTATGTGTGTGTGAGATATAAGCGGTTGCATGACTGGTGTGTGTGTGTATGTGTGTGTGTGATACCCCGTCACTCGGTTGCATAGCGTATGTGTGTGTGTGTGTGTGTTTTAGGGCTTTGACTCCGAACTTCGTTATTCGAATATAATTCGATTTAATAATTAGAAATATTCGATTGGCAGCCCTTAATATTCGAACCTGTTATGGGTATTATTTTTTGTAGGCTAAATGTGTTTGCGTGTAAACCTTGTTTTCAATTCAGACTCCGGCTGGTGAAGTTGTGAATCTCGAGCTCATTACGGTATTATTAGTCATCCGAGCTTCTGTAGGTGAGGCAGCGTCCTGGTTCGCGCCTATTTTGCATACCAAAACAATAGCCACGCCAGCAACAAGCGCGCCTGACGAAGAGTTTTAAATCTACACTCCTGACAGTTTGAAAAGCAAGAGTGCGGCGCTTGATACCACACTGTGTGGCGCTACTTTGGCTTCCCAAAGCAAGAGGGGAAAATCACGAGGGAGGACAAAGTGACATGTCTGACTGTTAATTAAAAAACAGTCATTACACGGTGTTCTTCTTCCAAAAACACCATTGACTAGGTGCAGGAAAGATTCCTGTAAGCTCGTGTATTTCCGATGGAGCATTAACTGTGTCGTAACAACATCTTGTGTTATATTCCGCTCATTACATTTTCACTCCGACACTGAATATCTTGTTTGCTCAATAATAACAATGCATATTTAACATGCATAAATATTTAGCCTTTCGTTCACGTAGCCACAACTTAAGTTTGATACCAATATAGGTCTTACTGACGCCATTCAATCAGTAGCGGTTCTTGGGGGGCGGGGGGGGGCGGGGGGGGCCTTTGCCCAGGGCGCAATTTTGTGAAGGGCGCCATTCCGTTGGCGTCACGAGCGCTTGAAAAAAAATATATAATCAAAAAACTTTTTTTATTATCTATCATATCACTGTGTAGGAAATTGGCAAGTTGGTGCCCCCTTTGGCTGCAGGCGCCCCTGCTGAGAAGGCCCTCTGCACCGAAGCTGTGTGTGACAAGAAGGGGAAGGGGGAGGGGGCGTGGGGGACAGTTCACCTCTGGGTCTCTCAAATGCAATGCACAAGCGGGCAATACTCTGCGATTAGTGAGCGAAGTCAGTCACACATAAGCGTCCTTCCCAATAACGCACATTTCTTTCATAATATTATATTTACAGGTTTAGAATTCCTGCACGTTTTTTTAATTCTGTGAAAGGGCTAATAAAAAAGGGCAATACAAAATGCGGTCACCAAGGTGAATTGGTTTAGTCTTAACTCCTGGTCGGCAGTGACAGTGTTGGGGATGGGAAATACAGTATGTTGACTGTCGAGTGACAAACAGGAGATGGACAGAAAAAGGTCAAAGCCATTAGAAGAGTAGAAACGAGCAAAAGATGAAGGTATGCAACTGTTCCCCCTGCATGATTACGTTATCCATGCCATGAATGAAGGGCTAATGTTGATCATGGTATAACTCTTACGCTTGTTAGCCTCCTAGCTATGATGCTACGATTGCTATACTCAACAATAATTCGGTCTTAGCTTAACAAACACAAGGTCTAATTTCACCATAAGATTTGGCTTTGCAAAAAAACTGTTACAAGTTCAGTTATTATTGATTTACATAATTTGGATTAATGTTGAGCCTTGTCATTAGCCAACAGAATGTTGTTATGATAGTTTCAACATTTGCAATTTGCTGCAACTCATAGTTTGCATAGTTTAACTATAGGCTAGTTTAGCGTAGTTAACCAGTCATACCTGAAGGTGTAACAAGCACATTGTAGAATTCGAGGCAGTAACCAAGGAGCTAATTGTTCCTCCCTAAAAGATAGATTAATATAGCGTCTAATGACAGACATTTGGCATGTAAGGGCATGTTAATATAATATTGCAGTTTATGGATGTTTTGTATCAGAGTTTTGTAGCCTACAGTATTTTGATGTTAATTTCAATTGCAATTCAGGGGCTCCCTTAAAATATTTTGGAGCATCCTCTGCCACTATATTATTTGTTGTATTTATATATCTGATTGTATATATTTGGAGGGGTCTCGCCCGGGGAGTAATTCAATGTAGAACCGCCACTGCATTCAGTGGTCAAAATATGATTCATAAATGTTCGAATATACTCGAATATTAATATTCATAAACAAACGAACTTCGAATATAATTTTTGAGCAAAAGTCAAAGCCCTAGTGTGTTTGTGATATAAGTGGTTGCATGAGTGGTGTGTGTGTGTGTGATATAAGTGGTTGCATGAGTGGTGTGTGTGTGTGTTACGTCCACTTGGCTCAGAGCGGAGATAACATAGGGAGACCACACCGATTGTAACGTTTACTACAAGTTCTTTATTTAAAGTTACAAATAAAGTCAGTAATGTGAAGTTATACTAGTGTGATGAAAGTCAGTATTTGGTAGAGATGCAATGCATAAAAAGATAAAGGAAAGGGGAGAGAGAGACAAAGAAGTGGGCAGCAGCCAGCAGCCACGCCAGCGCCCAGGAGATGAGAGAGAGAGTGAGAAGCCTGGGGCTGGTGTTTAAAACACCCTCCCACGGAGCGCAACTCACTAGCCCATTGGCCAGCAGGGCCAGCCAGCCAAGTTGAGCAGCTCCCCCTGCAGCCTGGGAGCTGGACAGCCGGGCAACCTATGTATAATGTAGGCAGGAGGAGAGAGGCAGCCACAGCACGACAGAGCTGGGCGCAACAGTGTGTCTGTGTGTGATATAAGTGGTTGCATGAGTGGTGTGTGTGTGTGTTACGTCCACTTGGCTCAGAGCGGAGATAACATAGGGAGACCACACTGATTGTAACGTTTACTACAAGTTCTTTATTTAAAGTTACAAATAAAGTCAGTAATGTGAAGTTATACTAGTGTGATGAAAGTCAGTATTTGGTAGAGATGCAATGCATAAAAAAATAAAGGAAAGGGGAGAGAGAGACAAAGAAGTGGGCAGCAGCCAGCAGCCACGCCAGCGCCCAGGAGATGAGAGAGAGAGTGAGAAGCCTGGGGCTGGTGTTTAAAACACCCTCCCACGGAGCGCAACTCACTAGCCCATTGGCCAGCAGGGCCAGCCAGCCAAGTTGAGCAGCTCCCCCTGCAGCCTGGGAGCTGGACAGCCGGGCAACCAATGTATAATGTAGGCAGGAGGAGAGAGGCAGCCACAGCACGACAGAGCTGGGCGCAACAGTGTGTCTGTGTGTGATATAAGTGGTTGCATGAATGGTGTGTGTGTGTGTGCGTGATATAAGTGGTTGCATGACTAGTGTGTGTTTGTGTGTGTGTGATATAAGTGGGTGCATGACTAGTGTGTGTGTGTGTGTGTGTGTGTGTGTGTGATATAAGTGGGTGCATGACTAGTGTGTGTGTGTGTGTGTGTGTGTGTGTGATATAAGTGGTTGCATGACTGGTGTGTGTGCGTGATATATTATTGATGCAAAAGACCCTGGGGAAGGGGCTGTGATTTTGTACAGGCCATGTGTGATGAGTGGAGACATGCATGACTGGTGGGTGTGTGTGTC
>CM050218.1:28392500-28410000 GCA_027475355.1 Coilia nasus | reverse complement strand
TCTCTCTCTCTCTCACACACACACACACACACACACACACACACACACACACACACACACACACTTACACATGCTACACTGTACACACATGCTTTCACAAACCACTTACACACACTCACTTATCCCCACACGTTCACATAAAAAAAATACAGAGCAGAGTCTCAGAGATCAGATCCACATTCCTGAAAATCCTCTCATAAGCCCACACACACACACACACACACACACACACACACACACACACACACACACACACACACCTATTTTGACCAATGACACTGACCAAAGGCTTTGATGGCATTAGTGATTCCTTTCTTCCAACCCTGCTTGGAGAAAAGAGAAGTTGAAAGGAAAGGAGAGAAGGGGAAGGGAGGGGAGGTGCAGGGTGGGTTTAAGGAGGAAAGGAGATGAGGGGAGAGGAGAGGAGCAGAGAGGAGATGAGAGGAGAGAAGCGGAGGGGAGAGGAGAAGAGAGGAGAGGAGAGGAGAGGAGAGGGGAAGTGTTAGGATGGGTTTGAAGAGGAGAGGGGAGGAGAGGAGTGGTGCATAGTGGGTTTGAAGAGGACAGGAGAGGACAAGACTCTGCTGATTTAGGTCCAATCGCTGTTGTCCTGTAAGTGTGCTATAAAAGTGACCGATGTTGACTATAAGCAAGGAGGGGAAATGACAGTGTAGCAATGGTTGGCAGATACACACACACACATATAAAACACACTTAGTGCTTACACAGACAGACACACACACACTCTCGCACACACACACAAACACACACACACAAAAACACACAACACGCACACACAAATATAGAACACACTTACTACTTACAAAGACAGGCAGACACACACACACACTCTCTCTCACACACACACACACACACACACACACACACACACACACACACACACACAAAACCAACTTACTACTTACACAGGGAGACAGACAGAAACACACACACTCACACACACACTACTTATGTAGCAGCAGGTCTTGACAGATGAACAGAGTTCAGCAGCAGTGCACGTGCAGTAATCCCTTACAGTCTGTTTCAACAGAGGAGAACCTACACACATGTTGCTGCTATGACACACACACAGAACCACACATTGTAGGCGACATGCATGCACAAGCATATGTACATGTACACACCACACATGCATACACATGCACCCACATACGCACTCCTACCCACACACACACACACACACACACAAACACACATGCATGCATTCACAGATGCACACAGACACACCCACACACATACCCCGGCATAAAGAGTGCAAAGCTTTGCGACGGGGCGAGAGGGCAGCACGCATGCCCTATAGCCTCATTCTGGGAGTGGCCATCTGGGACAGAGTAGGGGGAGGGCACAACAGTCAGGCGCTGGACAGCAGCGGGCCACACACACACACACACACACACACACACACAACATGCTCTGGGCAGCAGTGGGACGCACACACACATACGCAACATGCTCTGGGCAGGAGTGGGACGCACACACACATACAACATGCTCTGGGCAGCCAGCATCAAATGTGAGTACAGTGCTACAAGTAAAGAAGGAGGAGAGGGAGAGGCAGACAGAGAGAGAGAGAGAGAGAGAGAGAGAGAGAGAGAGAGAGAGAGAGAGAAGGAAAAATAAGAAGAAAGGCATGCTTTGACACTGATGGTTGTAATGTTGAAATGTGTGTGTCTGTGGATGTAGTTTAATGTCATGTCATTTGTATCTGTGTACGTTGTCTACAGATATCTACTGTGGTGGTTCTTTATGTGTTGTGTTTGATATATTTCAGTGTAAATATACTGTTAATGTACTCTCACCAGCTACCCAGCATCTTGTCTTGTACATCACTGCCTAATACTTGTGACATATTTCGGCTATGACAGAGGTTAGATGTAACTTGAATGTTGTAATGAAAAAACAGAAAGAAGTATGTTGGGGTCCATAGAATAAAATGTGGATTTTTTGCAGAATGCATTCTTTTCAGAATGTTTAAGCAATAAGCCACGAGAGGCCGTGTGTTTGTGCTGGATTTAGAATGGCTAAGGGGGTTTTAGCATGACGTGAAACACACTACCCTCAAAGGTCCAGTGTTCTTTTGTGGGGATTTAAGGAACCCCCAGCTGTCTTTGAGGTGCATGTCAGGCAAAGGTTTAGTGCTTTGGGTAGAGAGGAGGTGGGGGGGGGGCATATATCAGGCAAAGCATAGATCAGGCATGGGGCTGTTGTGCTAGATGGGTATAGAGGATGGGAACTGCTACAGAGGCAAATATGTGATACATTGACAATATCTCGGTGACAGTGCATCATCATTGCATTTCTTTTACATTTTACAGTACAGCAAGTGTTCCAACTGTGCTGTAAAACATTGCAGTGGACCTTCACTGAGGCCTTGGTAGAGTGTATTTGTTATTGACTCTCAACTTCGTGTGCAAGTGCCACTTAAGTGCAGGTGTTGCAACAGTATCAGATAATGCATTTAACATACCTAATGCCCCTTTATTAATATTTAGCTGAACATTATTTAATTTCATCATCACATTAGGCAAGGCAAGGCAAGGCAAGTTTATTTGTATAGCGCATTTCATACACAATGGCAATACAATGTACTTCACAAAAATAAAAGCAAAGGACAAAATATAAAGGCATAAAAGATAAAGTAAGTGTAGAAGCATAAAAGGTAAAGCAAGTGTAAAAGCATACAAGTAAAATCAACGTGTGGTAGATAAAAGATATAAAAGCATAAAAAACACATAAAATAAATATAAAGTTAGTAGAAATCATTAACAGAAAGCATCTGAAAACAGTCTAGATTTGAAACTGCCAACAGTAGGAGCATTTTTAATGTCCTCTGGAAGTTGGTTCCAGAGCTTTACAGCATAGC
This sequence comes from Coilia nasus, assembly GCA_027475355.1. Lineage (NCBI taxonomy): Eukaryota > Metazoa > Chordata > Actinopteri > Clupeiformes > Engraulidae > Coilia > Coilia nasus. The sequence continues at coordinate 28,407,116 of CM050218.1, read as the reverse complement.
AGCTGAAAGCGGCTTCCCCACATTTTGTTCTAACAGCAGGTTCTACCAACAAATTTTTCTGATGTGATCTCAGAGACCTACATTACATTTACAATGTACATTGCGTGTGTGTGTGCATATTGTGCATGTCCATGTGTGTGTGTGAGTGATTGTTTTCCCCCTTTGGATGCCCTATGACAGGAGTAACCCTGAGTTGTGGTAGAGAGTCCTTCCAGGTACAATGAAGCAGTGTAGGGCTACATGTTGAAGCATAAAATAAGGAGTTTTATATCCTTAAATGTTAAATGTTTTTTGCTTTTACCATACTGTACCACACTGCAGGTATAAATGGCCTTCCAAATGTAGAGCTGTTTCTTGATGGGTGTGTGGTCTGCGGCAGGGTGCAAAAGTCATAATGGCTGATGCATGCTGTGTGTGTGTGTGTGTGTGTGTGTGTGTGTTTGTGTGTTTGTGTACATGTGTGTATTTGTCTGTGCATGTGTGTGTGTGTCATCCTGATGAGGGATCTGTGGTCTGGGGTGTGCATGCCATTTCTTAATAGTCAAGATTTTTTTTTTCCTCCCTAATCCGTCTCTGACGTGATGACGGGAGATTTTATGTTTCTGTAGAGACTTTATCGCTCATCTCATGTAGTGACTGTGTGAGAATAACAGGGCTGGTCCTCACATGAATAAACAAGTAATACATGCACATGGACAGCCTTAATATCATAGATTGATCATGATAAAATGCTTCACCTTGTTTTCTCATACCTAGTTTTCATTAACAGGAAGTTTATGCAAAATGCCTGGTATTGTGTAAATAAATAGATTCAGGAATGAAACAGTAATGACAGTTGCCTCTGATGTCTCCTGAGTGGTTACATGATTCCTCCTGAGGTGTGGAGCTGTTGTGTGTGTGAGATTAAAGGTGTACTTCCACTGACCGAATGGGCTTTAAATGATGTTAGCCTGTGACTGACTCGCATAAGATTAGCAGGCTAGTTGAATGACTGAACTGCATTTAGCCAGGCACTTGCACTGTTTTGTCATGCAAATATTACCATTCTGAAACGTTCATTGACAAACGGTCAGGAAGCGACTGTGCTTGTGCTATCTCTCCTTCCTCTTCGGATTCAGGATCAAACGCATAAGGCTGTATGTCCGTAGACATTCTGTGTGCAGTTTTAGCGCTGTCAAGTTGACTTTCCCCTTTACCTTACTCTGCTATCAAGTTGACTGTGGGGCAAAGGAAGCTGCAGGGAGCGTGTCACGCCTCTGGTGAAATCGTGTCGTTCTCCCGGCCCCACCCCCTCCACCAAACTAAAACAGCCTGAAACAGAAGCACTAGAACATGTTTTCATCAAAACCAGCGCACAGGGCAATTATTAATACTAGAACACCGCAAAATTAATGAAAACACGATGGAAGTACACCTTTAAGGTTTTACCTCTCTGATCATTTGGGTGTCGGGCTGTTGTGTGCGTGAGATCATTTGGGTGTGGAGCTGTCGTGTCAGTAAGACTGAGTTATCAGATGTGAAGCAGCTTTGTTGCAATTTGTTTGTTGCTTGCAATGCAGTTGCTCATTTCCAACTAACTGGTTAGCCACTATGGTCTTGGGAAAGGCACTCAAAGTGTGGAGCCGTTGTGTGAGGAGTCGGACTGATATATGAACCTGTGTGTTTTGCTCAGGTGTGGAACTGTTGTGGTGTATTTGACTGAGTGTTGTGCTCAGGTGTGGAACTGTTGTGGTGTATTTGACTGAGTGTTGCGCTCAGGTGTGGAGCTGCTGTGATGTATGTACCTGAGTGTTGTGCTCAGGTGTGTAGCTGCTGTGATGTATGTACCTGTGTGTTGTGCTCAGGTGTGGAGCTGCTGTGATGTATGTACCTGAGTGTTGTGCTCAGGTGTGGAGCTGCTGTGATGTATGTACCTGTGTGTTGTGCTCAGGTGTGGAGCTGCTGTGATGTATGTACCTGTGTGTTGTGCTCAGGTGTGGAGCTGTTGTGCGAGCGAGATGTGGATGTGGCGGGGCGTGTGCAGGACCTGCTGGACTTCCTGCAGCAGAAGCAGGTGGAGCTGGACAGCAGTGCGGAGCAACAGAAACTCCAGCTAGAGCAGACTGCTCAACTGCGCCACCTACAGGCACAGGTCAAACAGGTAAACACACACACGCGCACACATCTACATGTCAAACAGGTAAACACACACACACTCACATCTACAGGCACAGGTCAAACAGGTAAACACACACACACACACATACACATCTACAAGTCAAACAGGTAAACACACACACACACACACACACACAAGTCAAACAGGTAAACACACACACACATCTGCAGGCATAGGTCAAACAGGTACACACACACACTGACATCTACAGGCACAGGTCAAACAGGTAAACACACACAAACACACACACACACTCATCTATAGATCTATAGGCACAGGTCAAACAGGTAAACACTCACACACACACACTCACATCTACAGGCACAGATAAAACAGGTAAACACACACATACATGCACAAACACTCACATATACAGTACAGGTCAAACAGGTAAACACACACAAACACACACACACTCATCTATAGATCTATAGGCACAGGTCAAACAGGTAAACATGCACACACACTCACATCTACAGGCACAGATAAAACAGGTAAACACACACATACATGCACACACACTCACATATACAGGACAAACAGGTAAACACACACACTCACATGAACATGAATATGGGCACAGTGCATACACTCATGCAGGCCCGCTGACAGTCTTGTCTGGGCCCAGAACAAGATAATCTCATGCCACCCCCTCCATATTCCATAATTTAAGGAGGAACCAGTTCTGGGCCCTGGGACAAGAGGCCCGTTTGTACCCCCCCTATCGGGCCTGCATACATTTACACATAAACACACACACACACAGAAAAGCACACACACACACAGACACACACACAGACGCACACACACACAGACGCACACACACACAAACGCATGCACACACAAACGCAAACGAACACACACCCCCTTCACATTAGAGCAGTGAGTGCATACAGCCATATTTAGTACATGTACGTATCACAGGCGTACACTCATGCATGTGTAATGGTTCTGGTTGATAGGTAAACACACACACAAGTGTTTGTTTGTATTCAGCTGATGACTTCATGCCATTCGCCACTGACATCTGGCATGCTCGCTGCTTAGTAAGGCATGACTCGTGTCGCATTACATAACGTGTTCATTTGCATCAGAGCTATTTTGTACCATGCCGCAGCAGTACCGTTAGCCCAGTGCAGTCATCTAGGAGCAGTCATTAATAGCCATGCAAAGTAAATTGTGATTTTCTTATCTTAACAAAATGACCAGAACAGGCAGTTCTGTGTGGGTGTATGTGTTTGTGTGTGTGTGTGTGTGTGTGTGTGTGTGTGTGTGTGTGTGTGTGTGTGTGTGTGTGTGTGTGTGTGTGTGTGTGTGTATGTCGTGTGTGTGTCTTGTATGTGTGTCCTGTATGTGTACGTGTGTGTGTGTGTGTGTGTGTGTGTGTGTGTGTGTGTGTGTGTGTTTAATGGACTAATCCTCTGAGCTGGCTGGCCTGTAAAGTAGGACACAGGCAGAATGTGCTCAGCTCATCTCATCTCAAGCCTTTTTTATTTATTTTATTTCTCACTCTTCCAACAGTAGCTGTGTCACTGTGTGTGTGTGTGTGTGTGTGTGTGTGTGTGTGTGTGTGTGTGTGTCTGTGTGTGTGAGAGAGAGAGAGAGAGAGAGAGAGGGAGTGTGTATGAATGTTTGTGCCTGTATGTATCAGTGCATATGTATTTGTGTGTGTAAGAGAGAGTGTGTGTTTGCGTGTAAATGTGTGTTGGACCTGGTGGCGAACACCAACTGCTATCTAGTCGAGACATGAAGCTGCATCTGTATTTCGTGGAAATGTAATCACTACGGTAACATCTGTTGTGCCCTTCCTTGTGCACGTGTATGTGTGTGTGTGTATGTGTGCGTGTGTGCATGTGTGTGCATGCTTGTGTGTGTGTATGTGTGTGTGTGTGTGTATGCATCTGTGTGTGTGTGCATATGTGTGTGTAGGTCCTTGGCTGGATCAGGAATGGAGAGTCTATGCTTAACACTGCAGTGATCAGTGCCAGCTCACTGGAGGAAGCAGAACAGCTCCAGAGAGAGCATGAACAATTCCAGCACTCAATAGAGGTATACATACACACACACACACGCACACAGACACACACACACACACGGACACAAACACATGTACACACATACACACACACACACACAAACACACACACACACAGACACACAGACACATATACACACACACCACACACATACATACATACACACACACACAAACGCACACACACACACACACACACAGCTCCAGAGAGAACACGAACAGTAAACAGTACACTCAGTAAAGGCATACATGCATAGATACACACACACAAACATGCACACACACACACACACACACACACACACACACACACACACACACACACACACACACACACACACACACACACACTCATGCAGCCCAATATTTAACCATACTAACTGGAAGCCTGCATGACTGAGAGCAGTCTGTAGGCAACCATACAAGCTTAACTACAACCAATCAGAATGTTAGTATAAGATATCCCAATGGACTATTGCTCCTTGGTTAACTATACTGTGTAGAGTGTGCCCAGTGTTTTTGACACTCTTGTGGACAGGGCAGGCTGTGTTGATGCCTTTGATCTTGGTCTTCATCTGTGGACACAGCGGCTGCAGCCAGAGGCCATTCTAGACTGCATTGGGACCCCAAGCAGAAAGCCACCACTTGTGCTTCATTAGTAAAAAAACTGCATTGGCACCAGTGTCACCTGTCAGCCCTCTGCTGCGCTTGTTGCCTGTGTTGTCTGTTTGCTAGCTATGGCCATGGCTACATTCAGGGGCGTAGCCAGAAGTCATAAAATGGGTGGGTCCAGAAAAAGGTCAGATTGGCCTATGCCAACACACATAGGTCATTTTTATTACTAAAACAGTCAGTTGAACTTATAGAGCCTTCTGACTGGGCGAGCCTGATTGACAAGTGGGTGGGCACAGGCCTATCCCAGCCCACCTGTGGCCACGCCCACGGCTACAGCTCACCTCAGTCTTTATACTGTCACACTGCTTAGAAAACCCACCAGATGGCGCTGCAGGTGCAGCAGCAGGCGGAGGCGTTGCTGTTGGCGGAACACGGGGAGGCGGAGCTTATCCGCGACTGCGCCGAGAGCGTCGCCGCCCACTGGCAGCAGCTCATGCTCAAGATGGAGGACCGCCTCAAACTGGTCAACGCCGCCGTCGCCTTCTACAAGACCTCCGAACAGGTGTGTGTGAGTGTGTACCTGTGTGCGTGTGTGTATGTGTGTGTGTGTGTGTGTGTGTGTACCTATGTGTGTGTACATGTGTGTGTGTGTGAGATATCGAGTTTAATTCATTTCTTCTGTGTGTTTCAGATGTGAGTGTGTGTGTGTCAGATATACGGTGTAATTCATGTGTCTGTGTTTGAGGTGTGTGGTGTGTGTTTGAGGTGTGTGTGGTGTGTGTGTGTGTGTGTGTGTCAGATATAGGGTTTAATTCATTTATGTCGGTGTGTCTCAGGTGTGTGGTGTGCTGGAGAGTCTAGAAGAGGAGTACCAGCATGAGGAGGACTGGTGTGGGGGCGGGGACAAACTAGGCCCCACCTCCGAGAGTGATCATGTGACCCCAATGATCAGCAAACACCTGGAGCAGAAGGAGGCTTTCCTGAAGGTACTGATGGGTTGCCATGGAGACCACCATCTTCCTTTAAACTCACAATAGATCAGAATCAGTTGTATGGGCCAATGTTTACATACATATACAAGGATTTTGACTCCAGTAGTTGTTCGCTCTCTATACATTCAACATTGACATGTAGTTGTATACATTAAATAGACAAATAGAAATATGTATCTGTCATGACAATCATGATTGGCTATTTCCCCTGTCAGTTTTGTGACTGAGTGTCTGTGATTGGTGTTCAGGCCTGCACGTTGGCCAGGCGAAACGCAGACGTCTTCCTGAAGTACCTGCAGCGCTGCAGTCTGCACCTGGCCTCTGAGCCCGTCCACCTGCCCTCAGACTCCGCCCACATGCCCTCTGAGTCCGCCCACTGCACCGGCACCCAGCAGCAAGTCAGGAGTATGAGCTCCCCAACTTCCTGTTACTGTTCCTCATAGCCTCTGAACATCCTCACTGAGGCCTACTTGCTTTTCTCCAGCTATCTAAATTTGTAATCATACTCATCACTCTGTCCATCACTCAATTAAAGCTAATGAGTGTGTCTATTTGTGTGTGTGTGCATGTGTGTGTGTGTATATGTGTGTGTGTGTGTAGCTATCTTGAGTGAGCTGCTGCAGAGAGAGAACCGTGTTCTGCACTTCTGGACCCTGAGAAAGAGGAGACTGGATCAGTGCCACCAGTATGTGATGTTTGAGCGCACCGCTAAGCAGGTTAGTGCCAAACTCTCTCTCTCTCTCTATCACATGCACACACACACACACACAAACACAAACACATATATGCTTACACATACAGTCACACACACACACACACATGCTTATACACACACTCCCCTACAAACTTGCACACACGTGCACACACAAACGCACACACACACACACACACACACACACACACACACACACACACACACACACACACACACACACACACACTTACACACAATTCTGATGTGTCCTTAGCTGCTGGACTGGCTTCATGACACGGGAGAGTTCTACCTGTCCACACACACATCCATGGGCTCCAGCCTGCAGCACACACGCCAGCTTCTCACAGAACATGAGGAATTTCACCTCTCAGCAAAGGTAAGACAAAAACACACAGGTGAGACACACACAAGACAGGTGCACACACACACATCCACACACACATAGACACACACACACATACATTTGTAGACACCCATGAATATACAGTCACAACACCTACACATGTGACTGTATGTCATCTATGCTAGTTATTGTCCCCATGCACAAAGACATACACACACACACTCACATCCACACACCCAAATCATATTCACTCTTAAAGCTACACTAAGCAGTTTTTTCAACCTTAAAATAATGTTTCCAAAATGGTTTTAGTGGTTCATCAACTTGTGACTAGGTGAAATCTGAATTCACTTTGCTGCCCTCCATGGGATATAACCGCACCAAGTAAATTTGGAGGAGTGGACCATCTCTCTGTAGTTCTCTATGAGAGACAATTCCACTTCCAACCTATAGGGCAAGCAAAGACGAAAGCTATTTAGTATTGCTTTAATATGTGTCACCTCTGCCCTTTGACCTTTGCCCTTTGACCTTGAGCAGCAGAACCGCGATCGTGTGGCTGTGCTGCTCCAGCTGGCCGATGGCTTCCGAGAGAAAGGCCACGCCCACACAGCCGAGATCCAGAAGTGGGCGGGGCTAGTGGAGCATCGCCATGGCGAGTTCTGGCTGCGTCTGGAGATACGAGGGGCGGCGCTGGAAGAGTCTCTGGGGCTGTCGTCCGAGACCACCAGCATGGTGAGGGTGTGTGTGTATGGCTGGGTGTTTGTGTGTGTGTGTGTGTGTGAGAGAGTGTAGGTGTGTGTGTGTGTTTGTGTGTGTGTGTGTGGGGGGGGGGGGTTGGGGGGGGGGGGGGTTGTGGCTGGGTGTATGTGGGTGGGTGGGTGTGTGTGTGGTTGTGAATGTGTGGAGTGGTTGTTGTGTATGAGGTTGTTTGTAGAGCTATCAGGAGGGACCTAGGAAAGTGTGTGTGTGTGTATGTGTGTGTGTTTTACATATACAAGTGTATGTACTTTATGTCATCGTGTTGGCCATGATGACATTCACACATGGCAGTGTTTCCTCCTCAGAGTGAAGACGTGTGTGTGTATGTGTGTGTGTTTTACATATAACAGTGTATGTACTGTATGATGTAATATCGGCCATGATGATGTGTGTGTGTTTCCTCATCAGAGCGAAGATGTGCAGCTGGAGCTCACGCCCACCAGTGCCTCGGGGTCAGAGGTCAAACTGCGGGAGGCAACACACGAGCTCAATGAGGAGAAGCGCAAGTCGGCCCGCAGGAAAGAGTACGAGTCACACATTCACCCCTTCACACTAGTCACACTGAGTATAGCTGTGTTCACATCAGAAGTGACCAAAGCGACCACGGAAGTTGTTGATTCTCTCTGGACAGTGGACGAATTGGGCGAACAAAGCAAATTCGCCAGCAGCGAAGCGAAATGGGGCGACCAGAGCAAAAAAGAGAAGTTAAAAGTCAGCTAACTTTATGGTAATAAGCTATGATGCGGTTCGGCGAAAACTAATCAGAATACAGTACATAGATTTACCACGTCCGTTAATTACTGAGCTAAATCCAACATTCCAAATGATACATCATGAAGCCAATTCAACAGCGAAGCTTCTTCAGAGACCTTGGCGACCTGTTCGCTTTGGTGGCCCCTGATCTGTATGTACAGCATGAATCACACACTAAGCCCTTCACACTACTGCCACACTGAGTATGAGTCATACATTAAAAACCCAGAGGAACTTTTTTACAAACCCATATGATGCCTGGTCTCTCTCTCTCTCTCTCTCTCTCTCGCTCTGTCTCTCACCTCCCTCACTCTTTCTCTCTCTTTCTTCGTTTCCCACCCTCCCCTTTCTCTCTCTCACTCTCTCTGTCTGCCTGTCTGTCTGTCTGTCTGTCTGTCTGTCTATATGTGTATAGTTTCATTATGGCAGAACTGCTGCAGACAGAGAAGGCCTATGTCAGAGATCTGCGAGAGTGTATGGATGTAAGTACACACACCTGCAAACAAAGATATTGTGCGAATATAGTCAGATGCGAATAGAGGCGAACAGAGGCGAATAGAGTGCGAATAGAGGCAGATGACCAGGCAGACAGAGACATTGGGTTTTGCCCATTCAGTGACTTTGTTGTTTGTCATGTTTTGATGTGCCCTAGCAACAAAAAAAGTATCTAGTGACTAGCAACAAGTTAGTCTTAGATGTTGTACACTTTCGATGACTCACAATTTCATCACCTAGACACCCAGACAGACACATCCCCTATAACTGATGTGTCAATAGCATAATATTTGCCTCTCCAGTACCAGAATATTTGACATAATATTTGCTTGTCTTGCATTTTGCATGCAGCCTTGGCCAACCTGCATGGACATGTGCCATGTCTGAGATGTTAACTCGCTCACTATATAGTGCACCATAGAGTAGAGTGTGTGTTACATTGTTTTGTTCCCTACAAAGATATAGTATACTGAGCGAGTGAACATTTCAGATTCACCAATGGATGTTCTATAGTTCCAACAGATGTATTGTAGCTGTGATGGTGGTGAGGGGTTAAAGGTGAAAGGTCATATTAATCTGGCAGAGGTGAACAAAAACTGATTGAGAAAGGTAAATGTCCTGCCATGTATTCCTTCTGCCTGTGCTCCTAACACAGGTGACTTCCCTAATTAGCTCATCTACCTGGCTGATGATAGTCAGCTGGTCCAGGGAATTGGCTTGAACAAACATGTGGCAGGACTTTTACTTTCTGAACCCGAGATGTCCACCTTTGTTATCTGGCGAGTAAGCATTTCAGATTTGGCAGTGGATGTTCTACAGTTCTAACAGATGCATTGCAGCTGTGGTGGTGGTGTTGAGGGGTGAAAGGTGAAGGATAAAAAGGTCATGTTTATCTGGAGCTGAGGTGTTTTTGTGCTGCCTGTCCCTCAGACATACCTGTGGGAGATGAGTTGTGGCGTGGGCGACATACCCCCAGGGATCGTCAATAAAGAGTACATCATCTTTGGGAACATGCAGGACCTCTACGACTTCCACCACAAGTATGTACATGTACCACTAGTAGCATTATAACAGGGATTCTTAAACTAGGGGTAGCGACCCCAGACCCCATTGCTTGTTTTGTATTGGTAGCATACTCTAAAGTGGTGATCTCAGGATGCCTGTCACTTGTTACAATTCCTCTTACACAGTCGCCCCCACCCCCCACCCCGCTCATCTTTTTCTCTCTTTATTGTCTGCCCCCCTTTTCTCTCTGCTTTTCTCTCTCTGTCTTCCTGTGTGTATCTGTTTCTGTTTCACTTCCTATTTCTGTAGTATTTTCCTTAAAGAGCTGGAAAAGTACGAGCTGTTGCCAGAGGATGTTGGGCACTGCTTTGTCACGTGGGTAAGTGTGTGTGTGTGTGTGTGTATGTGTGTTTGTGTGTGTGTGTGTGTGTGTGGCGTGGGTAAGTGTGTGTGTGTGACCAGAGCATGTTGGGCACTGCTTTGTGACATGGGTAAGTGTGTGTGTGTGGTGTGTGACCAGAGCATGTTGGGCACTGCTTTGTCACGTGGGTAAGTAGCCATGATACGCACGCTCACTAAAAAGGCATTTACCAGTATTGTTTCTATCAGAGATACTCTGTGTGTGTGTAAGGAAGGGCTTTAGATAAACCTAAAAGCAAGAATTTTAATTAGAAACAACATACTGTACTGCTAAAATAAGTAAAATCCACAAAGCTTTTGTGCTGCCACTGCGGCGCTTGTTCACAGTGTGAGGACAGTTTGTCACATGACCACTGGTGTTCCTAATGAGATGGAAACTTCAGATATGCTATGTGAGCAGACACTGTGGTTTACCGCATAAGTTCTAAATAGGAAGAGCTGACAGGAAGATAGATAGAAGATAGATAAAGTACTTCTGCATTTCAAATAAAAAAGACTAATTTCATGTGTTGTTCCCAAGGTTGTAAGTTAGATGCTCTACATTACATTAGGTTGAGTCAAAAGCAGTGAATCATTACATAAACATATCATGTGGGCTTTCAATTTGATGCATTTAAATGATTTGATAGATGTGGAGATAGCAGTCGGGATTTGCATAATAGATTCTAACTTTGCAGGCTTTCGTTGCTGATGTCACAGAGACTAATGCATTTGTTACTGTATGTGTTGTTGGGTTTGTGATGACCAGTGTCCAGCATGATGAATATTTGTTTGACATGTGGTTTTAAAGCATGATGAATATTTGTTTGACATGTGGTTTTAAAGCATGATGATTATTTGTTCTCTCTGTGCAGGCGGATAAGTTCCAAATGTATGTGCATTACTGTAAGAACAAACCAGATTCAACCCAACTCATAGTGGAACATGCTGGTTCTTACTTTGATGTAAGTATACTACACTACACTATGTAAGGGATAATGGATGACAGTGTTCGTGTATCAGAAAGTTAATGCACGTTCGAGGTGGTAATGCGGCCATGACGCGAAGCGGTGGCTGTTACACCTCGAAGTGCATTAACTTTCTGATATATGAACACCATGAAGTCCATTATCCCACCCCTTATACCACGGTTACCACACTTGATGATGTTAACTTTAGTTATATAATTTCCACATTTTAATCACTAAACCAAACTTATTTGCAGAACTACGTCCACAAGATGTCTTTTCATAACTTACTGGGCAAGCTGCCGTTGCTAATTCCACACTGGAGGTTGCTATGGTCAAGACCGAGTCATTAGTTCCATGCCTTTGGTTGTCAATCTAGCTGTTCCAAAGTTCTGTTAAGCCTTGCTTAGCAAAATCACATTAGTAGAGAGTCCAAAATGCAGTGTGACAGCACTAGAAAATGGTCTCAGAGGCATATAACATGCTGCAACTCTGTGTTCTTCCATCTACTCGTCATTTGCTAAAGCTGTCACATCTTTACTGTTTATTTACAGTTCACCATGAACTTGGCACATTGATACATAAACGTGATACGGTCGGAAAGCAGGGACTACTTCATAGGTGTGTGTATATACAAAATTTATCACCGTTCTAAAGAACGCATCACAATGTGCAATTGAAGGAAGCCATGGTATGAACTAAACTACACAACACAATAGAACAACACATGACACCAACACAACACTAACTTTGACAATACAACCCAACACCTACACCACAAAGCAACTTAAAACAACATACCACCAACCCTGACAATACAACAAAACACCTACAGTACAACACAACTCAAAACAACAGAACAACAGAACACAATGCAACACAATACCACACAAACAACAATAATTTAGAGTTGAAGACAAAACAATTCCAACTTAAGTGGTCCTTGTGCTTGTTTTGCAAAATAGCATTCCTCACTTATGTTAGTTTGTCATAATGCATTACTGAATGGTGTGGTAGACAGAAAGGTTTTCTGAGTAGTGCTTGACTAACTAGTAGACTGCACATTCTTATATATGTGTATGTGAGAACCATAGACGGTATCTAAGAGAACTGGACAAACCCTCCAAATAGATTTTCTCACAGACTCGACAAAGTCTAAATTTAAGGTTCTGGGCACTGCCATCTTTGCCATTGTACCATTTCATTGTCTGGGGATTAAAGTAATGGATTTTAAAAAAATCCCTTACAGTTACCATGGACCCAAAAACTACTGAACCATAGCAACCAGGATGTAGATACTGTACATTTATCTTTGCTCTAAAAATTGACATTTTAACACGAGTCTAAGGAAAGTTGCTCGCTTCTGCAGCCAGCCCCCAATGGCCAAGGTATTGCAACTTTAGAACGAACAGTTTTGGCCTCATTGTTTTAGCCTGGAACATTGGCACTTGATGAGCATGTGTCTGTGATTGTCTGGAGTGGGTTGCACTGCTCTCTCCACTCTGAAGTGCCATGTGGGTTTGTATTTGCGTCCGTGTTCCAGTGAGATGTGCGCCTGCCAGATCAGTTCTACACTCTGCTGCCTAGGAGGAGCAAGCGCACACCCACACACACACACACACACACACACACACACACACACACACACACACACACACACACACACACACACATTTAATGAACTACTTTAAACCCATCAGCAGAGCATGGTACATTATAATATTGTGACTGACAGTTCTTCTTAGAATATTAAGTGGAAGGGTTACCTAAGTGTTTTGGCATAGTTCCCACACATAACAGAACATGCGGTGAGTGCAGGTGAAGATGGCACAGGTGTGGGTGGCAGTGGAGATGGCACAGGTGTGGGTGGCAGTGGGTGGTGGCTATGAAGGCGGCATGGCAGCAGGTGGCACAGGTATGAGTCAAGGCACCGCTTCACGACAGTGAAAGACGTGTCTGTCGCTTTCTATTTTTTCTTGTAATTTTTATTCTGTAGGCCAGAAATGTTAAGCAGTGGCCCTAAAGCAGTGTTTCTCAAAGTTTTCCAGAACAAGGACAATACCTCCCCCTCTTTTTAAAAAAACCACCACTCCCCCATCTAAGGGGCCCCTCATATAACAGGGCTATGTATATGCATGCTATGTATATGCATGAAGTAGTGTAGCAGTGAATTAGTGTAGCTAACTAGGGATTTAAACACACTGTGCATAGCATAGGTAGCTGATACATGAAAAAATATTAATAGAACTGCTCGCGGACCACTTGGGATGTCTTGCGGACCACCAGTGGTCCACACACCACACTTTGAGAAACACTGGCCTAGGGTAAGGTCATTTACTATGGGTGTGTTGCATTCCCTTGAAGATCCAGGTGTGTTTATGCAGGTGTCATTTGTATGGTTAATAGTTATTAAGATTCCTTGGGAATGGTGATTCCCTTTACATGATTTCCTCAGGCTATAGCCCTGATGTTCCTGTGAGGGCTCACTGGTTACTGTAGGTCCTAACTAGTCTGATTCTTCTAATAGTCTCCTTCCCCATATTCCTCTGACCTCACCAGGAGATCCAGCAGAGGCACAGGCTTCCAAACTCCATCTCGTCGTACCTCATCAAACCCGTGCAGAGGATCACCAAGTATCAGCTGCTGCTCAAGGTGTGTGGGTCTGCTAGTGTGTGAATGTGTGTGTCTGTTTGTATGCGTAAGTTAGCCAAGTGTTACTATTTGCCACACATAAGACAGCTGAACTACAGTGTTAAAGACACAAGTGAATGGAAACACCTTAATCACTGTGTGTGTGTGTGTGTTTGTGTGTTTGTGTGTGTGCATGCATGCATGTGTGTGTGCATGCATGCATGTGTATGTGTGTGTGTGTGTGTGTGTGTGTGTGTGTGTGTGTGTGTGTGTGTGTGTGTGTGCATGCACGTGTGTGCGTGCGTGCGTGTGCATGTGTGTGTATGCGTATTTGTATGTGTGTGTGTGTGTGTGCATGCACGTGTGTGCGTGCGTGTGCATGTGTGTGTGTGCGTTTGTGTATGTGTGGTCTCCTCAGGACCTGCTGGGCTGCTGTGAGGAGGGGAAGGGGGAGATTAAGGATGGCCTGGAGGTCATGCTCAGTGTCCCCAAGAGAGCCAATGACGCCATGCATCTCAGCATGCTGGAAGGTGAGTGGCTATGGGATCTGTCATTCAAATAAAAAATCTGTGGATTGTTAGCTCCACCCTTTTGACACTGTATCATAATGCTTTATACTGCAGTGGAAAGGTGCCAAAAAAGCCGATCGGTACACTGCCCTACAAAGTAACTACATATTTTGTCAAAACTGTCTTCATAGCACCTCTTTTGTCTTGTGACTAAATCTCCTGCTTCTTGCTATTAAGAA
>CM050218.1:28385000-28390000 GCA_027475355.1 Coilia nasus | reverse complement strand
CGCGCGCACGCACACACACACGCACACACACACACACATACACACACACACACACACACACACCCTCACTGCTATGATTACATCAGTCTAAGTGCTATTAAAGTACATTCACAGTGCCCTGACTGGGTTCTCTGGCGTGTGATACATTAAGCTACATCTTTTGTATGAAATGTGCTACACAAATGCAATGTTTTTTCTTTATTATTATTATTATTATTATTATTATTATTATTATTATTATTATTATTATTATTATTTTGTCCCATACACAACACACCATAACATACTACACCACACCACACACTATAACATACCACACCACACACCGTAACATACCACACCACACACCGTAACATACCACACACCATAACATACTACACCACACACCATAACATACCACACCACACACCATAACATACCACACCACACACCATAACATACCACACCACTCACCATAACATAGTACACCACACACCATAACATACCACACCACTCACCATAACATACCACACCACACCCCATAACATACTACACCATACCACACCACACACCATACCATACTACACCACACCACACACCATAACATACTACACCACACCACACCCGATAACATACTACATCACACCAAACCACATTACACCACACACTACTATACAATAACATACTACATCACACAACATCACACCACAAACTACCGTACACACACACACACTTGTGTATTACATGCAGACACAGACACATCTACACACATGGATATAAACACAAACATACACACGCACAAACACACACGCACACACACACGGCAGGAGCGCACACACACACACATACACACTCTTGGCTGTTATGTTGAATGTGTGCTTTGTTGGTGTGTCCCCAGGCCAGCAGTCTTGAGAGTAAGCAGGTGTGGATCAGGCAGGTGAGGGAGGTGATGCAGGAGCGCACTGTTCACCTTCGGGGGGCGCTGCGCCAACCGCTGCCCATTCCTCAGACCAGCGCCCATGCCAGAGGCCGCCGGTAAACACACCACACTGCACCACACTACACCACACAGTATCATACCACACTATACACTACCGTGCCATACCACACAACACCACATCACACACTACCGTACCATACAACACACTACCGTACTACACCACACCACACGCTATCATACCACACCACACACTACCATACCATGCAACACACTACCGTACCACACCACACCTCACAGTATCGTACCACACCACACACTACTGTACCACACCACACACCACACACTACCGTACCACACTACACCACACACTAACGTACAACACCACACCACGCCACACACTAGCGTACCACACCATACCACACCACATACTACCGTACCACACCACACCACACACTACCATACCATACAACACACTACCGTACCACACCACACTACTGTACCACACCACAACGGACCACATCACACTACCGTACCATACCATACTACCACACCACACAACACACTACCGTACCACACCACACACTACCATACCAAACAACACACTACCGTACCACACCACACCTCACAGTATCGTACCACACCACACTATCATACCACACCACACCACACACCACCATACCACACCACACAACACACTACCGTACCACACCACACACTACCATACCAAACAACACACTACCGTACTACACCACACTATCGTACCACACCACACCTCACACCACCATACCACACCACACAACACACTACCGTACCACACCACACCTCACACCACCATACCACACCACACAACACACTACCGTACGACACCACACACTACCATACCAAACAACACACTCCCGTACTACACCACACTACCGTACCACACCACAGCTCACAGTATCGTACCACACCACACACTACCGTACCACACCACACACCACACACTACCGTACCACATCACACAACACACTACCGTACCACACTACACACTACCATACCAAACAACACACTACCGTACTACACCACACTATCGTACCACACCACACACCACCACACCACACAACACACTACCGTACCACACCACACCTCACACTACCATACCACACCACACCACACAGCACACTACCGTACCACACCACACACAACCATACCAAACAACACACTCCCGTACTACACCACACTACCGTACCACACCACACCTCACAGTATCGTACCACACCACACACTACCGTACCACACCACACACTACCGTACCACACTACACCACACACTACCGTACAACACCACACCACGCCACACACTAGCGTACCACACCATACCACGCCACACACTAGCGTACCACACCATACCACGCCACACAATACCGTACCACACCACACCACACCACATACTACCGTACCACACCACACACTATTACACCACACACTACCGTACCACACCACACAATACCGTACCACACCACACCACACACTACCATACCACACTACACACTACCATACCACACCACACAATACCGTACCACACCACACCACACACTACCATACCACACTACACACTACCATAAAACACCACACACTATCATATCACACCACACACTACCGTACCACACCACACACCACACACTACCATACCACACTACACCACACACTACCGTACAACACCACACCACGCCACACACTAGCGTACCACACCATACCACACCACATACTACCGTACCACACCACACAACACACTACCGTACCACACCACACTACTGTACCACACCACAACGGACCACATCACACTACCGTACCATACCATACTACCACACCACACAACACACTACCGTACCACACCACACACTACCATACCAAACAACACACTACCGTACTACACCACACTATCGTACCACATCACACCTCACACCACCATACCACACCACACAACACACTACCGTACCACACCACACCTCACACCACCATACCACACCACACAACACACTACCGTACCACACCACACACTACCATACCAAACAACACACTCCCGTACTACACCACACTACCGTACCACACCACACCTCACAGTATCGTACCACACCACACACCACACACTACCGTACCACACCACACAACACACTACGGTACCACACTACACACTACCATACCAAACAACACACTACCGTACTACACCACACTACCGTACCACACCACACCTCACACCACCATACCACACCACACAACACACTACCGTACCACACCACACCTCACACTACCATACCACACCACACAACACACTACCGTACCACACCACACCTCACACTACCATACCATACAACACACTACCGTACCACACCACACTACTGTACCACACCACAACGGACCACATCACACTACCGTACCATACCATACTACCACACCACACAACACACTACCGTACCACACCACACACTACCATACCAAACAACACACTACCGTACCACACCACACCTCACAGTATCGTACCACACCACACTATCATACCACACCACACACCACCATACCACACCACACAACACACTACCGTACCACACCACACACTACCATACCAAACAACACACTACCGTACTACACCACACTATCGTACCACACCACACCTCACACCACCATACCACACCACACAACACACTACCGTACCACACCACACCTCACACCACCATACCACACCACACAACACACTACCGTACGACACCACACACTACCATACCAAACAACACACTCCCGTACTACACCACACTACCGTACCACACCACAGCTCACAGTATCGTACCACACCACACACTACCGTACCACATCACACAACACACTACCGTACCACACTACACACTACCATACCAAACAACACACTACCGTACTACACCACACTATCGTACCACACCACACACCACCATACCACACCACACAACACACTACCGTACCACACCACACCTCACACTACCATACCACACCACACCACACAGCACACTACCGTACCACACCACACACAACCATACCAAACAACACACTCCCGTACTACACCACACTACCGTACCACACCACACCTCACAGTATCGTACCACACCACACACTACCGTACCACACCACACACTACCGTACCACACTACACCACACACTACCGTACAACACCACACCACACCACACACTAGCGTACCACACCATACCACGCCACACAATACCGTACCACACCACACCACACCACATACTACCGTACCACACCACACACTATTACACCACACACTACCATACCACACCACACAATACCGTACCACACCACACCACACACTACCATACCACACTACACACTACCATACCACACCACACAATACCGTACCACACCACACCACACACTACCATACCACACTACACACTACCATATCACACCACACACTACCGTACCACACCACACACCACACACTACCGTACCACACTACACCACACACTACCGTACAACACCACACCACGCCACACACTAGCGTACCACACCATACCACACCACATACTACCGTACCACACCACACAACACACTACCGTACCACACCACACTACTGTACCACACCACAACGGACCACATCACACTACCGTACCATACCATACTACCACACCACACAACACACTACCGTACCACACCACACACTACCATACCAAACAACACACTACCGTACTACACCACACTATCGTACCACACCACACAATACCGTACCACACCACACCACACACTACCATACCACACTACACACTACCATACCACACCACACAATACCGTACCACACCACACCACACACTACCATACCACACTACCATATCACACCACACACTACCGTACCACACCACACACCACACACTACCGTACCACACTACACCACACACTACCGTACAACACCACACCACGCCACACACTAGCGTACCACACCATACCACACCACATACTACCGTACCACACCACACAACACACTACCGTACCACACCACACTACTGTACCACACCACAACGGACCACATCACACTACCGTACCATACCATACTACCACA
>CM050218.1:28335000-28380000 GCA_027475355.1 Coilia nasus | reverse complement strand
GGTATGTCCTGCTTTTAAAGCTTGTTTGCTCTGTGCTACAACTGTCTGCTGGTTGATCTCTCGTTGTTTTCCCACGCTACGTGTGAATAATATGCCCTTGCAGTCATACAGCTGTGGCAGCAACAGGTGCTCTCTGTCTTCATCTACCATCAGTGGGAATGTCCTTTTACTCTGTTTTATTTCAGCTTTTGCCTTTTGTGTGTGTGTGTGTGTGTGTGTGTGTGTGTGTGTGTGTGTGTGTGTGTGTGTGTGTGTGTGTGTGTGTGTGTGTGTGTGTGTGTACAAATCTATGTACTTTTGCATGCTTCTTTGTGTGTTTGTGTAAATGTGTGTATATGTTCATGTGCTGCTATGTGTGCTTGTGTGTATGATACTGTGTGTATGTGTATGATAGTATGTGTGTGTGAGAGAGAGTGTGTGTGTGTGTATGACAGTGTGTGTGTGTGTGTGTGTGTGTGTGTGTGTGTGTGTGTGTGTGTGTGTGTGTGCTTGTATGTGTGTGTCTCTAAGTGTGTGAATAAAATATGCGATGGCATCCAACAACATGTGACTCAGAGCTCAGAATGTACAGACTGGAGAATCTTTTGTGCTCTTCAAATTATGACCAAGTCATTTTTTTCCACATTGTACAATTACTCACTGCTTTGTGGTGGTGGTGATGGTGTGTGTATGTGTGTCTGTGTTTGTATGTGTGTGCGTATATGTGTTTGTGTCTTTACTTGTGGATGAATCCTCATGTTTAGTGTGCGTGTGTGTGTGTGTGTGTCATGTTTTTTGTATGCCTGTGTGAGTGTGTGTGTTTAGGAGCTCCTGTTTGGCTGACTGGCTGTGCTTTAGTCACAGTCCTTAGCAGCACAGCCAGTCACAGCCCATACAGTATGTATGTGTGTGTGTATGTGTGCGTGTGCATGTATGTGTGTGTACAGTATGCGTGTGTATTAACATATATTAACACACAGCATGTCTCATATCTCTGCTGCAGGTGTCGGGGGGCTGCGAGTTGGCGCTGGTGGTGCGAGACTTCTCGGCGAGCAGTGGGGGGGAGCTGAGCGTGCGCAGGGGCCAGAGGCTGCAGCTGATGGGGGCCACACCGGAGAGGCCCGACTGGTGCCGGGTGCGCTGCTCCGAGGGGGGGGGCACCCTGGAGGGCCTTGTGCCGCGATGCTCCCTCTACCTCCCCCTCGCACACTGCACCGCCGCCAACGAGGACCTGCACAGCAGCAGAGGTCAGTCAGTCCATTATTCAATCAATCAGTTATCCAATCAATCAATCAATCAGCCGCAACTGCCATGGAGGATCTGTACAGCAGCAGAGATCAGTCAATTAATTATCCAATCAATCAAATAATTAATCAATCAATCAGTCAACCAATCAGCCATCAGCACATAAAATCTGCACAGCAGCACAATAATAATAATAATAATAATAATAATAATAATAATAATAATAATAATAACTTAGTTTTATATAGCGCCTTTCATGGAACCCAAGGTCGCTTTACAAAAGATAGATGGGGCTAAGGAAAAGGGGAGAGGGGAGGAGGAAGGGTTAAAGACCATAGGCCTCAGTAAAAAGGTGGGACTTGAGATGCTTTTTGAACGTAGCACAAGTCATTCAGACATCAGTTAGCCAATCAATCATGTTATATATCAATAACGCCACGCCTTGGTTGAATTTCCCATCGTGATGCGTTTAGAATTGCTGTATAGGTGTAACCTCAAACGTGCGTTAACTTATCCCTTACATAGTCAACAAGAGTCCTCATAGACAGCATAGAAGATCTGCACAGCAGCAGAGGTCAGTCAATCATCAATTAGTCAATCAATCATCTAATAGGTTGATCTATAAACCAGTCACTGGGAAGAGGACCGACCCAGCAGTAGAGTTTAGTCTATCATCAATCATTCAGCTAAGCCAATTTTTGATCATTAAATCACAACACATTGCATTTATATTTCCAAGGCACCCAAGGTGCTTTACAGTGAAAGGGGAATCTCACTTACAGCAGCCATGATGCAGCAGCCAGCCCATTCGGAATGCTCTCCATCTTAATCAATAAACCATCCAGTTACTCATTCAGTTAGTAATCCAGTTAATCAGTCAACCCAACACACACACAAGCAATATGGTATCCGGTTTGTCAATTCATGCTTGCGAGCTGTCAGTCACTGTGTCAAAGGAATTGCTGAGCTGTCAATCACTGTATCAAAAGCATTGCTGTGGCTACAATTCTCCAGTTTTTC
This sequence comes from Coilia nasus, assembly GCA_027475355.1. Lineage (NCBI taxonomy): Eukaryota > Metazoa > Chordata > Actinopteri > Clupeiformes > Engraulidae > Coilia > Coilia nasus. The sequence continues at coordinate 28,377,756 of CM050218.1, read as the reverse complement.
TGATGTTTTTCCCATCTTTTTTCAGACTTATTTTGTGCCCCCCTTACATTTTGTCCCAGTAATATTCCATAATTTACAGGCTCCAAACATCTGTATTAATAGTCAAATCAATATGTCTGACTGCCACTGCAAAAATCTTCTGGACTTCACTTTGCCACTCAAATGTTGGCAGGTATGGTCTAGTGCTGCTTCAGATGACTGCATTTGGGGTCTTGCAAGCCATTGTTGGCGTCATACGCTGCTCAGGTTTCTTATGTTGTTAGATGGTCATTGAGGAGGGCTTGCTAAGGTAAGAATCTGATCGATCCCATCGTCAGGGTTTGCCAACATTGTGCCCCAGGAGTATAGCATTTTTTACCCAAGTTGTTCCAGGGGGATTGTCACTGGAGGTCATTCACTGTAAGTCACTCTGCCTAGGAACATCTGCTAGATGACGTAATATGTGCGGTTTAAGTGCAGAAGCTTAAAACAGACATTAGCTAGCCGATCAGCTGTTTGTGTTTCAGTTTGTGTGTCAAATGAACGACCGACAGGATATGCTCAGTAAATGTTTAATTTGTAGAAACGACAGTAAATTACAAGTCTGTGTTAGATGACACACATAACATAACCTACATCATTTGCATTTGGGTGCTCGTAGTAAATAATCTGACTAAATGGCCCTCCGGAGAACTCACTTAAATCCATTGCATTATGCAGGTGCTATTAACAGGAACTCAATTTAAAGAACAGCCCTCTTCACGAGTCCATGGGACATGGACATAAAACGGGCATGGCATGATTTTTTATTTGGTGTAAATGCTATTTTGAAATGCTTCTAAAATGCCTAAAGACTATGTTTGTGTTATTTACAGGATTACTTTTGAAAAAGCTTTAGAAACTTTTGAAAAAGAGATTTTGTGAATATCCATGTTTTCCCGTGCACTCAGTTTGTGTGCTGCAGGGGGCAGGGACGGATTATGGACCGGGCCAGTGGGGCCGGCGCCCAGGGGCCCTTGGGGTCCAGGGGGGCCCAGGGAGGCCCCTAGCCCAAAACAAGTTGCAACGCTTATCAACAATATAGTTTAATTTGTCTATTTCATAGGGCCTACATTCTCTGATCCTCTGACTACAAGGGCCCCTGACCCTCTGACGTTTGGGGGGGGGGGTGCTTTCAGGGGGCCCTCTGGCTGCCCGGGTCCCCAGCCATGCTATAGGAACTTTAATGAAAACAGGTGAGGGGTGGCAGTCTTGTGACTTCTGACTACCAGGGGGGCTCTCATCTCTGGCTAGCAGAAGCCCTAGGGAGGAGGGGGGCATACTTTTAGAGGGCCCTCTGATTATGGGGGCACCTACCAGGGGGCCCTAGGGAGGAGGGTGTACCTTTAGAGGGCCATCTGATTACGCGGGCCCCTACCATGGGGCTACACCACATGGCAGTGGTTCTTGTGCTAGCAGTGCAGAACTCTGAGTTGGTAACCGACATGGCGTTGGTGCAGCATCCATCCCATCTGGTTGTTGTCTTAAAGTGTCTCTAAAGTGTCTCATTTACAGATTGTCTACAGTTGTCCGGCTATGTACAGTTTGGCTAGGTCCCGGCCTAATTTCAGTTTGGCAAGGTCCCCGGACTTTGGTTTTGCCAAAGACTGTGTGTCTGTTGTGTCACTTCTGAACTCGGGCTGTGAACAGGCCTGGAACTGGAACTGGGGAAGTTGTATGTAGGTGAAGGAGTTGTTCTGAAGAGATGCTCACAGAAAGGTGGATATAGCGAAAAATGTAGAATGGCAGACAGAAAGGCAAAGAATGACAGAGAAAAAAACCAACGATGACGACAACTATGATGGATAGGGAGACAGAGGTTCTGAGAGAGAGAGAAGAAGAGAGAGAGAGAGAGAGAGAGAGAGTCTGACTAACTGAGTAGGAGTTGAAGAGTTGGCTCTGTCTCCGGTTTACTGCCAAGTTATCTCTCTCTTTCTGTACGCCTCTCTCCCACTCCTTTTTCGCACTCTCTCTTCCTACTCTCCATCTCTCCATCGCTCTTCTCTCCTGCCGTCTGCCATTGTATTTCTGTTCTGTGGCATCTCTGATCTGCCGTCAGCGGGCTTTCGCATGGCCCAGCCACCAGCCCTCAGCCCTGTGTCCTAATGACCTCTGCTCCTCAACCCTCCCAGTGTTGCCACTACTGGGTACTGGACTTGGGTGTGTATACATGCTAGCCTCCTCTGTTAGTGCTTTTCTATAGCGCCCTGGTGCTGCTGGCGATGCTGTGTGCTAATGGATGTTTTTAGCTAATGGTCGCTAAGGGCTAATGTGCTTGAATTTTCAGGTTAGCATGCATATGGTTAGCGTCACTGTGTTTGTTTTTAGTGGGTGTACTGAAATTACTCAGTAGCACGGGTCAGGCTGATAGGATTTACATTTTCAGCTAAATGCCTTTTGCTTTTCTAAGCAACGTGAGTATATTTCAGCCTATTGCATTCAACTTGTCACATTTGTAAGAAAGTTCCATTGCATTAGCAATACTTTTTAGTGATCTTAATAATATTTAAATGCTATGTTTAAACATCTTTGAAAAGTCATTTATCTTTTTCTATTCTATTTTCTATAAACTCGTTGTCAATATCAGCGTGTACTGGTCATGTGTAGGGTGAATATGTGTTTATATATTTGCACACCTTACGCTATAGGACCTTTAAATATAATTTTGTAAACATATAGAATTTGTTGTTGTCTGTTTACCCAGCACCATCATCAGCCCACTTTCTGTCTCTCTCTCTCGCTCTCTCTCTCTCTCGCTCTCTCTCTCTCGCTCTCTCTGGGGAGTATACTACTGCAGAGTGTGTGGCTCTTATGCTGGTATCTTATGCAAGATCTTTACATAATGTGTGTAGAGCATCAGTAAAGCCATGTGAGCAGCTTGAAGCAAGGCCAGATGGCCCATGGAAACGGACCACCATGGGAAGCCATAAGTGTGGTACATGTAAAGAAGGGAATATGCCATTTCAGTGGCAGAAGTAGGCCACATTTGGTATAGTTTCTCTAGTTCAGACTAAATTCTGAACAGAATTATATTGAATATACACAGTGGTTATTGGATTTGTTAAATTATTTGATTGATTGGTTGTTAAATGAAAGCATGTGAGCTCTTGTTTGTGTGTGTGTGTGTGTGTGTGTGTGTGTGTGTGTGTGTGTGTGCGTGTGTCCTAGATAGCACTAGAGAAAAATTGATTAGAAGCCTTGTGTCCTTCACGTTCCTTAAAACCAAAGCTATCTCCTCCCTCTTGTTCTGTCTCATTTTCCCTCTTTAGACTCCCTGTCCGTGTCCAGCCCTGATGGTGGAGTTTCGGGCGGTTCCCCGGGCAACCGGCGCTCGGGCTCGTCGCTAAGGAAGTGGCTGAGCAGTCCGGTGCGGAGGCTAAGCAGCGGGCGTGCCGACGCCCACGAGCGCAAGAGCAAGCAGCGGCGGGGTCGCGATGGAGCGCGCTCACCGCGTGAGGCCGACCATGTGACCATCACCACGCCGCAGGAGGACAACATGGAGGAGGTGTGTGTGTCCAGCATGAACGCTCTCCTCGCGTGCACACACACACACCTCATCTTTATTGCTTTATTCATTTGTATTTAATTTGCTTTATAGATTTATTTTTAGTTATGTAATTTATTTAAAAAGGGACTATGCACATTGGTTCGCATTTTAGTTTACACTTAAAATGTAAATGCACCAGAGTTAGCAAAAAAAGCTAACTTTCTACAGTAGTCCCATTGGCAGGTCAGTACAGCAACACGCAATACAGACTTACAGTGCAAAAACTACACATTTATGAAACACATCTGTGTTGGTTGGAAATCAAACTCGGGTCAGCTTGTCTGTGTCTGTATGTGGCTTTCATCTTACCTGGTCTGTCAGACCTCGACTCTTATCATCCTGTCATCCTTGTCATCCTGTTTATGTGTGTGTGGTGTCTGTCTACATACATGCCTGTGATTCACACATCGCTCATACTCTGCTACTCTCTTTCTGCTTCCTGTTTGCTTCATGTGAATACCTGTTTTTTTTTTTTGTTTTTTGTTTTTTGAGAAATGAATGAGCTGAGTTAGCAACTGCAGGTATTCTGTGGAAAAGGACACATTCTCTCATTCCCATTCTGTCCTTTGCCAGACGTTTTTTATGCAGTCCTTGTGAAATGTGGAAAACTTTGGGCATGATTCAAGTCAAAGGAGCTAAGTTGTAAGCAACTGGAGTTCTTTTTGGAGCTTGAAGACGTGTCACTTTGTCATCCAAAAGGCTTCTTAAGTTTTGGCCTGATGTTGGGAAATCAGGAGTGATATCTCTGGACCACTGGAGGTGGAGCTGTAGACCACATCCCTCATTCCATGACAAAGGGTCACGAATCACCCGTCAAGGTGTGAATTGGAGTGAGAGTTGTGATCACCTGATCATTAGGTGAAACATCTTCAAGCTCCAAAAAGAAGCCAGTTGCTTACAACTTAGCTCCTTTGACCACCATGACCTGGATGAATAAGAATCTTCAGCATGATTCAAGCCTTTAACCAGTTGCCAGTTGAATGTGTTTTAATGTGGTGGTGTATCTCTCTCTCCTTCTCTCATCCTCTCTCTTTCTGTCTCTTTCTGTCTTTTTCTCTGTAGCGGGTGAGGGATGAGGTGGTGTGCAGTGGTACTCTCTCTAAGTCGTCCTCGTCAGGGCTGCAGAGCTGTGGGGAGGAGGAAGGAGAGGAGTGCTCAGAAGCTGCCCCTCTACCGCCCCCTATGGCCATACAGCAGCACTGCTTGCTGCAGGAGGACTCGCAGGAAGACAAGGTAATAATTATTCAGTGATGCACACACACATGCTCTCTCTTTTGCTTTCTCTCTCTTTCTCAAACACACACACACACACACACACAAACACACACACACATATAGAAACAAGGAATCAGACATGGACATCTGTGGGCACACCAACGCACTCCCAGACCACTTCACATCTTTGCTGTTGTCTTTCATTACTTAAGTCCACATTGCTCTTATGCTGCTGCACTGCTAAACCAATGTTTATAATTCTATTCTATTCTACTCTCATCTGCTCTACTCTATTCTATTCTGTTCTATTCTGTGTGGAATATTTTCTCTGGGCCTGTCATGGTAGTCTGAAACAATGGGTTATAAGTCTAGTGCAGCACACTTTGTCTTCTGTTTAACTCTAATGCACTGCTCTCCGTCTTCTGTTTGAGTTTTAACTCTAATGCACTGCTTTCCGTCTTCCGTTTAACTCTAATGCAATGCTCTCCATCTTCTGTTTGAGTTTTAACTCTAATGCACTGCTCTCCGTCTTCTCTTTCTGCATGCTCTCTGCTGTCTGCAGCACTACGTGGATTTCTGCTCCACATCTGTGCTGTCCCAGTTCCCATATCTGTCTATCTAGCCATCTTCCTGTTACTCTTTATCCTTTATCCTCCCCCATGTGTCTCTCCTCTCTTCTCCTCTCCTCTCCTCTCCTCTCCTCTCTTTCCATCAATCCTGTTCTTTCGCTGCTTGCTCCTTCTTTGGTTTTCATCTTTTCGTATTCCTATCCTGCCTATACCCATCATGCCTTGCTGTGTCAGTCTTCTCAAGTGGACATGTGTTAGATCAGCTCAGTCTTTGTTTGAATCTGTTTCAAACGGTTGTCGAGTCCTAGAAGTACTTTATTGTAAATAATAGAGATTTCATTCTCAGATTGTAGGGCATTTGTTTGTGTGTTTGAGTGGCAGACTGCCCTCTGAGCTGGGTGTATCCAGCTGAACACACACACACACACACACACACACACACACACACACACACACACACACACACACACACACACACACACACACACACACACACACACACACTCACTGTTCTGTGCCATGTGTGATCCTATGTTAAACTCCTGACGCTCCCTCCCACCACACAAACCACCCCCCCACCAGTCCCCCAAGAACTCACCTTGTCCATTAGTGTGCAAACCAACCCCCCCCCCCCCCCCCCCCTCTTACTCCACTGCATCCTGAGGCCACACCCACACCTCTGCAGGAGAGGAAGCACCTGAGACCAGCAATGGTGAGCACCTCAGCACACCTCCTTCTCCACCTCCTCCTCCTACTGCTCCTCCACCTCCTCCTCCTTACCTGGCCCAGGTAGCGCTTGATGGTCTGAGGCTGGCCCAGATGATAGCCAGATCAGGGCCAGTACAGAGCCAGATGTCCTGTCAGCTGGTACCTGCGGCCTGAGGTGACGTCATGAAACTGTGTAACATCCTGAGACTGTATGTCTTCAAGGGATTGTGGTTGTGGTTGTTTAAATGTCTGAACAATGAGATCAGATCCAAGCTTATCGCACAAGTTCTTTCCTTCCCCGAATCTCTACCTTGGTTGCGGAAGTGTTGTGAAATCCACTTGGTGTGTGTGTGTGTAGTTTAAGTTTGTGTACAAGTGTAATGACTATGTTGTGTGTTTACTTGCAGAGTAACTGTATTTATTGGTTGCTTTCTCTCTGTCTCTCTCTCTCTGTCTCTCTCTCTCTCTCTCTCCATCATCTTAAAGATTCCTCCACGCCCAGCCACCAGGCTCACCAACCCAGATCCACCTACAGCAGAGGAGCTGGTCAGTGCCATCCAGGAGCTGGTCAAGAGCAGAATGGTGAGACACACAAGTAAACTCGCACATAAACACATACACTCACATACACTCACACAGAGAAAGAGAACTCACACATACAAGGCACACATGGGTACACACACACACACACACACACACACACACACACACACACACACACACACACACACACACACACACACACACACACACACACCCACACGCACACTGTAGTAGAAAATTTAGATTCTGAGCATGTTGAGGTGATGGTTTCTTAGTTAGAGTACCCAGATGTATAATCATTATATGATGACCCACAAGAGCGGTGAGAAGTTCAAGCAAAGCCCATAGAATAGAATAGAATAGAATAGTACCCAAAAACTATTGTTCCACCATACTTCACAGCCCCAGAGCCCTTATCTCTGATTAGGTGTCATTTGCCACCTCTGTTGGTCCTCACAGAACTAAATAACTTCAGGACCTTCTACACTGCAAACAAACACCAAAGTGCAGATGGAAAGTTACTTTATTGAATGTGGGAGGGAACAAGGTGTATAAAGTGAAGATGTGGTGTGTATGATTTTCGGACTTTTTGTCTGACCACGTGGGGGTTGTTTTTGCAACATTTCTGTGGTGCCATTAATAAACTGTAGTACTTACATCTGAGATGCCTGTCATGAGTATTATTTTTACCACAGCACACACACACTCACACACATACAGAGATAGAGAGAACACACACTCATCTAAGTTTTGTCTACAGTGTCTGAAAAAGTCGCCCTTAACCTTTTTGTACCAATTTCATCTCCCTGTGTGTGTGTGTGTGTGCGTGTGTGCGTGCGCGTAGGCACTAGATGAGCAAGTTGATGGTCATAACCCTTCCTGTTACCCCGGCAACCACACTTTGCTGTCTTCCTCTCCCCCCGTTCCAGCGACGGATGAACGCAAAACGGCCTTCCTAAAGAGACGACAGTAAGGCTTATCTTTACACAGAAGTGTGTGTGTGTGTGTGTGCATATGTGTGCATGTGTGTGTGTGCGCGTGTGTGTGTGTATATGTGTGTGTGTGTGTGTGTGTGCGCACGTGCGTGCGTGTGTATGTGTGTGTGTGCATGTGTGTGTGTGTTCACACCACTCCCCTCTTCCACATCACACCTATTAGACCACAATCAGCTGTCACACACAAACATACACATTTGCATTTGTATGCATACACACGTGCATGTGCACACACACACACATACACATACACATACATATGTAAACGTACACACACACACATACAGTACATACACACACATACATCTGTTTCTCTCCCTCTACCTTTTTCTTTCTACCCCATCACCCCCACCGCCCCCCCACCCACCCTTTCCCTCGTTTCTCTCCCGATGCTCAGCTTTGTGCTTCTGGAGCTGGTGGAAACAGAGAGAGACTACGTACGAGACCTCAGCTCAGTGGTGGAGGTGAGCGAAGCACTGGCAAGTCCCAGAGTCACACACTCTTCCTGCCCTGTCATCATTAGAACACTCATCTCATGTTCAGAGAGCTAATCTTGATGGCGTTCAGAGAACTGGGGTGATATCCTTTTCTGAGAGAACGGGGTTGATATCCCTTTTGAGAAAACTGGGTGATATCCTTTTCTGAGAGAACTGGGGTGATATCCTTTTCTGAGAGAACGGGGGTGATATCCCTTTTGAGAAAACTGGGTGATATCCTTTTCTGAGAGAACTGGGGTGATATCCTTTTCTGAGAGAACTGGGGTGATATCCCTTTTGAGAAAACTGGTTTTATGTTTTTAAGGTTAAAGTTTAGAGAAGTGAGCTTGGTTACCCTTTATTTTGACGGTCCCTGTTACAGTTTAGCTACATCATAAAGTACAGTGTCACTACATGTAGAAAGATTGTGAAGGGGACCCTACAATAAAGTGTCAACCTTTTATTTGTTTTATTTTTCAGAGAACTGATAAAGTGTTCTTATATTCTGTGGCATTTTGTTCTGCTGTCCTGATCACCACTGTGGTGTCTGTGACTTGGAGCAGTTTGTCACTTCGCTTGTCACTTGTGAGGCTCCGTCACCCTTCATGCAAGCTAGCAAACAGGAAGTCAAGGGGTGTAAGATAGGGCCAGGACAAGTGTCAGTGGGCTGAGGGTGGTGTTAACTGTGTCATGGGTAACCGCTGCCATGGTAACCCTGTGTCCAGGGCTACATGAGGAAGATGAACGAGGATGGCGTCCCTGATGACATGAAGGGCAAAGACAAGATCATCTTTGGCAACATCCACCAGATCTTTGACTGGCACAAAGAGTAAGACTCACGTCCAGCTATTGTTACCACTAAACACTGTATGTTCTTCTATAACAGCAGAGATGTGAAGTGGGTGAAAGATTCAGGATGTGTGTGTTTGTGCATGGGTGTGTGTGTGTTTGTTGTGTTTGCACTGCTGGACACACTCCTGTTGTCCTTGTGTCACAGTTACTTCCTGGCTGAGCTGGAGAGGTGCCTGGAGAATCCTGACAGACTGGCAACTCTGTTCATCAAACAAGTAAAGCAGCCACCTAGACACAACACCATCTAACCCACCTAGACACAATACAATCTTACCCACCTAGAAGCAAAGACATCTAACCCACTGAGACACAATACTATCTAACCTATCTAAACACAATACCATCTAACCCACATAAACACAACACAATCTAACCCACTGAAACACAATACCATCTACCCCATTTATACACTGTGGTATTCAACCGACCTAGATACAATGGCATCTTACCATCTTACCCATTTATACACAATATGGCATTAAACACACATGTCTAGGTTAGTATTTTGTGATCACTAATACTAAGGTTATTAAATAGTTTACCCACCTCTTTTTTACGGCTGTCCATATAATTTGGCCATGTTGTGCTTTTCCCACTACATCACTGAGTGTAAGTGTGCAGTGTTCATGAATGAATGACACTCCACACAGCACACACATTGCCAGCAGCCGTGTTGACACTGTGGTCAACTGTGCAGTGTTTGGAGGCAAGCACGGACTCTGTAGAACACTTTCACTCTTCACCATCGTAAACCAAGACCTCATCAGCAAACAGTCTACTATGCTAACCACTTTCCAAGCCCTAAGATTTCTATGTATGATATGACAGTTGTTGAGACGACAACTGTTGCATGTACACCGCAATCTTTGCCGGTTTAATTTTTTGACACATTGCCTTCATGTAGCCCAGTAAAATGATGTATGTGCATTAGCATAGCCTGACGGTAGTTGTGTATTAACTTGTTTCCCATTGACTGCCTGGTTCTTTGCGTGCCTTAGCTGACTGTAACTGTGTTAAGTAAGGGATAACGGCCAATGAGGTGACCAGTTCCATGGAAATAATAGCAAGGTGGAGGCGAAACGTAGTGGAGTCGTTATTTCCATGGAACTGGTCACCTCGAAGGCCGTTATCCCTTTTATCTCCCATTTGTGTTTATGATCTGATTTTATATGCATAAACTACTGAAATAAATGGTTGATTTGGATTTATAGTATCAGTTAGAGCATGGAATTGTCATTTAGACATTAATTTGGCTACAAGTGTTGTTATGGCTACCATTTATAAGCGCATTGATATGGAATGATGATTCAAATTTTTGAGATCTACTTTAAAGGCAGCCAGTTATACAAAGTTAATTCCCACCTCATTAGCCAATCAGAAAAGAGAATTCCATTGTTAAGGGAGATAATGGTCGTTAACGGCCTCCCTCTTGACTGATTGGCTCTTTGGTTTGTGCAGGAGCGACGCTTTCAAATGTACGTAGTGTACTGCCAGAACAAGCCCAAATCAGAGCACATTGTGTCTGAGTACATAGACACCTACTTTGAGGTAAGACATGGGTCATTACCAGTTTTTTATTTATATCACAAAAGTATATCAAAATACAGTGTAGTATGTCAAAACATTAATTGGCTTTTTTATACCAGTATGTTATATGACCTTACTGTAAGGTGTACTAACCCGTAGTGTTGTTGCTGGTGGTGGTGGTGTTGAGTGTGTGTGTGTGCGTGTGCGTGCGTGTGCGTGTGTGTGTGTGTGTGCGTGTGTATGTGTGTGTGTGTATGTATGTGTGTGTGTGTGGTGTCTTTTAGAGCTTGAGACAGTTACTCGGTCATAGGCTACGCATTACAGACCTCCTGATCAAGCCTGTCCAACGCATCATGAAATACCAGCTCTTGCTCAAGGTGATGAGATAGCTAAGTAACAGCAATTCAATGCATTTTTTTTTTATATCTACATCAAAGGCAGCCTGTTCCTAGAAAGCTACAGTTCTTCTTTAGCATTGACCAAGACAGAGAGAGAGAGAGACTAAGATCTTTACCTACACTGATATAAAGAGAGAGTGAGAGAGAGACAGGTGGGGAGAGAGCGGGTGAGAGGGAGAGAGAGACAGACAGAGAGCTCTTCACATCCACACGCCGTGGCACACGGTAAGCTCTGAATCTGTTCAGTCTGCAGAGAGCTCTTCCGCCCACTCAGCTTGGCTGCTGGTGCTAAGGCCTTGTCAGTGCTGACTAACTGACCTAACTAGCATTTTATCATCTGTGTAGCCGGTCATTTCCCAAACACTAACATCTTACACACACACACATGCACACACACACACACACAGATCTTACTTTCATCTGCTTATAGTGTAGGCTGAGTTACTTTCACAATTGCTGTGTAGCTTACATTTATGTGTTAATGTTGGGTGAGTTTTTCTCAAGTGCATGGATATAACTCACTTTTAAATGCTAGCGTAGGTTGCATTTCTCTTCAATTGTGCTAATGTAGGTTGAGCTTCTTTCCAATAATTTTCTATACTTTGTTGTTGCTTACATTGATGTGTTGGTGTAGGTTGGGTTCCTTAGGTGATTTCCCCCCTGTGTCATCTTCATCTTCATCTTCATATTGTCTCTCCTCTTCCTTGCAGGACTTGCTGAAGTTCTCACAGAGGGCTGGTCTGGACTGCACAGAGCTGGAGGTCGGTGTGTGTGTGTGTGTGTGTGTGTGTGTGTGTGTGTGTGTGTGTGTGTGTGTGTGTGTGTGTGTGTGTGTGTGTGTGTGTGTGTGTGTGTGTGTGTGTGTGTGTGTGTGTGTGTGTGTGTGTGTGTGTGTGTGTGTGTGTGTCATTGCAGAATCATAGCAACATCAACATCCTCTTCTCTGCTGTTTCTCCCCTTGTCTGCTCTGGCCTAGTGCAGTGCAGTAACTATACAAACATTGAAACTCAGAAAAATGCCTTCAAAGTTCTCATACTGCACAGTCCAACATGGTGTAAATATAATAGTGGTAAATAATTTATGTACTTCCCTATAAAAAGAAGCAAGCTATTTAGTCACAAGACAAAACAGAAGTTATAGATTCAATTTACCATCTAAACTCAGTTTTAACAAAATGTGTAGTTACTGCCTTTTGGCTTTGTAGGGAAGAGTCGTACATAACAATATTTTGTTGAATAGGAATATCCAACCTCCGAATGTAGAGATAGCCTGTTCAGTTGAATTAAACTTGAATTAAACACTTTGACAATCTGCGTAATAGAAGGCCATGACACATATTTGTTCCATCCATCCACAAAACCAAGTAATGCACAGTAATCCATGTGTGAATTAATTCATTAATTTACCTGGGTTACGTGCACAGCTAGAACCAATTACTGGCAAGACTTTTAGTCTTTGAAACTGGGGAGCACCCACCTCTGCTCAAAGAAATGCTTTTACAAGCAGAACCTCAGAAAATCTCAAAAACTGAAAGCCTTTTGTTCATGTTGCATTGAACACCCACTGCTGATGAGTAATCATGGAAGTCTACACAGCCATCACAACACACTGGCTAGCGTCAGTATCGGACACTGATGACTGACTGCGCTCAGTCAACAAGGCCGCAGTGGGCGTTGGATCTGGGAGCGCGAGATCGGTCAGTTCACTGAAGCAGTGAGCTCTCGAGTTGTGGGAGGCTGTGTGACATTTATGAGATGCCTGACGGTTAACTGGAATATTACTGTAATGACTGCTTATAAAGAATGCAGTTTTGTGTATGTCGAGCGGTACGAATACCTGGAAAAGAAGTGTGTGGTATTGTTTTGTGTTACAGAAAGCAGTAGAGGTCATGTGTATCGTCCCCAAGCGATGTAACGACATGATGAATGTAGGACGCCTACAGGGCTTTGAGGTACATTATGTGGATTGAGTGTGTGTGTTTGTTTTTGTTTTTGAATATATTTGACTAACAAAATAATACTTTTATGAAGTAAATATGTGTGTGTACATACTGTATGTGTTCATATATTGTGTGTGGATGTATGGTTGTGCATGTCTGTGCATATGTGTGTGTGTGTATGTATATGTATGTGTGTGTGTATATCTGTGTGTGTGTATGTATGTATGTGTGTGTGTGTGTGTTCTTCTTCAGGGTAAGATCACAGCTCAGGGCCAGCTGCTGCTGCAGGACGGTTTCCAGGTGTGCCAGGCGGAGACTGGGCCTCTCGCTCGCATGAAGGAGACACACACACACACACAGACGGGGCCTCTAGCTCGCATGAAGGAGCGCCGCGTCTTCCTCTTCGAGCAGATCATCATCTTCAGCGAACCCCTGGACCGCAGAAAAGGATTCTCCACACCAGCCTACCTTTTCAAGAACAGCATTAAGGTACACACACCTTTTAAAGCCCTTTCCCTGTCTATCTTCAGAAAGCTCTTAAGGGGCCCATCTTTTCCGGGAGCACTCTGCTCCTAACAGTACTAACCTCTTAAAGCACCACTAAAGCATTTTTCCTCTTCAGTCGCCCCACAGATTGGAAGCGGAATTGTCTTTCTTATGTCTCATTTGAAGTACAGAAGCGACCCGCTTATAGCCCATTAAGGGCCGCAACGCGAATTCAGAAGGGCCGTCCACCCTGTGGCAAGTTGATGGACCACTGAAACAATTTTAGAAACATTCACTTTAAGGTTGAAAAAACTACTTAGTGTTGCTTTACTCTCCACTCATGAGCACTGTCCTGTGTCTGTACCTACCCTTTAATGCCCTTACTAATTCTGTTCCCCTCTGTTCCTCTTAGTGTCTGCTAAACGTAATATAATTTAAAGTGTGATTTAATACACAATAACCACCATACACAAGTTTTCTATATCTTAAAGTTTTAAAAACACATCACCATATTTACATGTAGCAGCCGTAGCTGATGAAAGGTCATGACTTGTTGCAGGTCAGTGGGCTGCGTCTAGAGGAGGCCATGAACTCTGACCCAGGCCGACTGGTTCTGACCTCCCAGTCACCAGGGGGCACCATTGAGTGTTTCATACTCCAGGCCTTGAGTCCTGCCGTGGGCCGAGCCTGGCGCCACCAGATCAGCCTGATGCTGGAAAACCAGCGCAACTTTCTCAATGGTAAATCGCCTGGTGTGTGTGTGTGTGTGTGTGTGTGTGTGTGTGTGTGTGTGTGTGTGTGTGTGTGTGTGTGTGTGTGTGTGTGTGTGTGTGTGTGTGTGTGTGTGTGTGTGTCTGTGTGCGTGTGTGTGTGTGTGTGTTTGGTAGGTTTGCTAATGCTTGTGGATGGTAGTATGCTTATGGTACATCTGTGTGTGTGTGTGTGTGTGTGTGTGTGTGTATGTGTGTGTGTGTCACTGTCCCTGTGTCTGTATCACCCTTTCTACTGTTTGCTTTTCACTGTGGACTAAGCATCCTAATTGTAATTCATTTATTCCCCTCCCTCTCTTTCTTTGTTCTATTCCCTTCTTTTTCTCTATCCCTCTGTCTATCTATCTCCTCCTATTGAATTCTACCTCCCTGCCCCCTCCCCCAGCCCTGACGTCTCCAATAGAGTACCAGAGAGGCCACATGGGTGGGGCTAGCTCTGGGGCCTCCAGCAGCAGCAGCAGCAGTGGCGGTGTGGGTGTTGGTGGGGGGGCAACGCGCTCCCGACCCCCCCAGCATCCTCATCAGCCCCGCTCCCCGGCCATGGGCAAGCGCCCCCCAGGTAACCAGCCCCCACACATGACGGCCTCAGGCCTGATGCTGTAAAGCTCTACTACACATGACACACAGTCATCTACTGTACATCCACATCTAACACAGAGGATAACAGCACACACCTGCCAGACACGCATACACAAACTTACCATACACACAGAGCTGGAGAATCACCCCGACACACACATTAGCAGTATCTTTCCCAGCTGTTTGTGTATGTGTGTCCCCTCCTCTAACCCACCCTTCCCCTCTCCTCCATCTTCTTCCAGACTGACAGCTACAGCAGTGGCCTCTCCAGGACCTCTCTGCCCACCATGACCCCACCACCCCACTAGAGGAGGAGGAGGAAGAGGAGGAAGAGGAGGAGGAGAAGGCGGTCAGGGCAGCTGGAGGGAGCTACTGTCGGCCCACAGCAGCATGCGGCAGAGCTGGAGCCCCCCCTCACACACCCGCCCCCGGACGACACCCCAACAGTATCGCAGCGCTGAGCAGCTGACCAAGGAGACTATCTGGTTCTGGCTCAGGCCCAAGCGGGCCCACTCAGAACCGGGTCTGTTCCCCAGGCAGCTGTTGTCTCTCGGGTCGCTTCGCCCAGCATCTAGACCCACACCATCCAGCACCAATCGCCTGAGCTGAAGCCCCCTCCCCCCTCCCACACAGACACACACACCTCCTAACCGGGCACATTGCATTTAGCAGACACCCAACATGCAATATACAGAATCCAGTATATGATGGGATGTACACGCAACCTCCAACTCAGCACCAACCACAGTTTGGACTTCGCTTATAACATGTAATAATAACATCTAATAGCCTACACACAGTATCGATGTCCGACGTGTGGACTGCAACAACAACAACAATAACAACAACAACAACAACATAGCATGCAGTACTAAATGCTACACACCTCTTAACCAGCATTCAGCATTTGGATTGTATTGCCTACAGACATCAAGCACTATCCAACCGCGACCACCTCCATTTATACAGCAGCTTAGCCTCAGCACCTAAAGCAACACTGAGTAGTTTTTTCAACCTTAAAATAATGTTTCCAAAATCGTTTCAGTGGTTTGTCAACTTGCAACTGGGTAAAAGGCACTTCTGCATTCGCTTTGCCACCTTCCATGGGCTGTAACTGCAGTAAGTAAGTTTGGAGGAGCGGAGCATCCCTCTGTAGTTCGAATGAGAGACAATTCCACTTCCAACCTGTAGGGCAACCGAAGACGAAAACTACTTAGCGTTGCTTTAAATGCACATACAGCGCACACCAGACATCAGATGCTCATGGGCACACACGCTAACACATCTTTGACTTCCTGCTTGCTCATCTATTTCCTGTCTCAGAGAAAAAGGATGGGGAGGGTGTCACATCCCTGCAAAGTATCACCTCACCTGCTGTGTGAAATCTGACCACAACAACACCATCTCTCCTCTTCTACACCGAGATTCAACTTAATCAACGATCTGCTTTTCTCCTAACAACATACATCCTGACTCACAGCCACCTCCTGTGTGGTATGTAACCACAACAACAGTATCTGTTACTCCTCCCTGCTGAGATTCACCTCCATGAACACTACAGTATCTGTTCTCTTCCCACACCATACCTCCTGGTTCAGCATTACCTGCTTTATAATAATATCTAACCACATTGGCACCAGCTGTTTCACATGCTACACTGTTCAGCTTCCTCCTTGCATGGCCAACAGCACCGGGCACTAGTCCCTCTCACACACACTTATGTCTAGACACTATACACAAACACTCACCTACACACATACATGTGTAAAAACTGACACACACACACACACACACACACACACACACACACACACACACACACACACACACACACAGAAAGAGAAAGACCCAAGACTCTTTCCTCCTCTGATACACACACACACACACACACACACACACACACACACACATACACACACACTAGTGTGATGTTCTGAGTAAACATATTTGCTGCACTAGATGTTTCTATCTGTGGTAATTCTGCATGTTGCTGCTATAACAGAGCCACACACACAAACATACAGATACACAGTCACAAACACATGTACACACACGCACACACACAGACACACACACACACACACACACACTGCATTAAATGGGACACTACTGCAAACCAGGGCTTCACTGAGCCGCGTTGTTTATGTCCATATTGCAGCCGGCCACAGCTTGTAGTTTTCTGCTTTCCACAGGATCCAGAGCAAATGACACACGTCCTAGTTGCTGTGTGTGAGCCCCTGTGTTTTTGTTTTGTTTTGTTTTGTTTGTAAAGAGATTACATTTTCTATGGAGAACGAAATGGGAAAAGAAGACACTCTAATTTCAGAAGATTCCTATTTTGAGATTTTGAAAGAGACGGTACAAATTTCAGACTTTAAAGACTATTATTGTGCAGACGAAGTCACAGGAGAACACTATAAAAGCAACATGACAAAGTAAAGTGTGTTATCTTCACCTGTGTTGGTTCGTTTGTGTTGTGTATGTATGTCATCCACCATGCTCATTGAGGACATGGGTTTGTGACCAGTTCCTTGACCACTTCCCCAGACACTGAAGTGTCCCAGGATGATGATGTGTCTGTCTGTCAGGAGAGAAGGTTCATCGTTGGAACAGAACACCAAGATGGCAGTTGACCTTGGCAGTTGAGAGCCGTAGCCACCGTGAGAAATTTTGTCCTTCCAAAAAAAAATTTTGTTCAGTAATTTTGCCCCCCAGTTAAGCCAGATGCCCACTCACAGGTGACATCCTGGTCACACCTCTGCTGAGATCCCACTCAGATGAGGCCAAAATGCGGCCCTGTTCCGGTGTGGGTGTGCGTAGTTGTTGGAGGTGACAGCTTTGATTTCTGCAGATACTGAGTCT
Organism: Coilia nasus; assembly: GCA_027475355.1. NCBI lineage: Eukaryota > Metazoa > Chordata > Actinopteri > Clupeiformes > Engraulidae > Coilia > Coilia nasus. Next base: position 28,360,272 of record CM050218.1, on the reverse strand, counting down.
GGTACATTCATACGGTATATAGCTTGGGAGAGAGACAGAAAGAGAGAGAAATAGAGAGAAAGTATGACAGATTGGCAGTCCTGTTTCAGAGGCTGATGTAACTTTTGCATCTTGAACCCAGTAAAATTTGAACATGGCCATGGACATCTTGTTTAATGGTGCCCTGTTCAACCAACCAACCCCCTACACTGACTTGCCACACTGGCGTGTGATTGGATAGATAAGAACCCTCTCAACATGAGAAGGTGCTAGTGCTAGCCCTGCTAGTCCGTGACCCTCTGCTCTAGATCATGTTTACTAATAAATAGATATGACTCCAGGCCAAGCCCAGTTTCAGCCATAACCTTCACTCAGAGACTTGTTGAACGAAGCCATGTGCGATCGAGGGTGTTATTACTTGAACCATGCAAGGCACTTTAAAGAAGACTTACAAATCCCCTGGTTTATCATGTTTTTGTTTCACTAAGAACGCTTCAAGTCATATTCTTCAAGATTTACTGACTTCTAGAGATCAGTTTTTCCTTCTCAGTGAGTTCTATGGACTTCTTCAGGTTCTAGACTGGTGTCATACAGAGCTTGAGTCACGCAGTTCCTTGCACAAATGATTGATTTCCACTCAAACCAAAGCTGTCCTCCTTTCATCCTTTTATTTGCCTCTCTCCTGAGTGGTTGTGATTCTTATGATTGCTTTCGGAATGAGCCGGCTGATAGGTGATATATCTTTTTGTTTTGTTTTTGTTTTTTTGTTTTTTTTGTGTGTTGTTTTGCCTACGTTTGCCCTTGGCACAGTTTGGTTGGCTTGATTGTTTTAGTGTGACACAGTGAGTGCATCAGCAGCCTCATGCTTTAACATGCTTGAACCAGTAAGCTCCTTCCTCTCCCCTTCACGTGTGAGTAGCAGTGTTCTAGTGTAGCTTCCTGTGCATGCCAGGTGCGTCTGCATTACCGTTAGCGAGGCTGTGCTGCTCGACGCAGGATGGCTCTGAACTCCTGCATACATAAAGTAGATACACCTCTCTCTGCCCCCTCCCCAGCCTCTCTTCACCTCATGTGTTAGTGAGTGACAGCTGCAGCCTGTTAGGAAAAACAACAATGGAGTAATTTCAGTAATTTCACTAATGCTTTGAGTGTAGATGTCTCCCCCCGATTCCCAGTCCTAGACAGCCGACTTCCTCTTTGCAGCCTTGCTTTACCACTTGACTCTAGGCACTCTGATGTAAGACATATAAGTTCTGTTCATTCATTAGATTATTAAAGCAAACATTGCTGTATTTTGTTTTAAAGGGTTAAGGGTTTAAAGTGTTAAGTCTTATTAGTTTTATAATGTATAGTTTTTACAAACACAGCCAAACAGGGGACTGGCCATAATGTAAACTCATATTTTATACATGAGCTACATTCTAAATGTTTGTTTTGTTTTTGTTTTGTTTTGTGTGTGTATATTTCTGTGTACAGAAATTATATCTCTGCATATTTATATTAATGAAGATTAAAGCAGATGGAACAATGACATATGCATGGTGTTTACCAAACAAGGGGAAGTAAATGCTTCTGTTGGTTTGTGTGAGTATTTGTAAGCCTCGGTTCTGTAGTATAGAGAAAATAAAGTTGTGACTTCTGTGGAACTATCAGGCAGCAAATTTAAAAATATATACTGTTCTTGACCACTAACAAGGGGAGGTGTTAGTGGTAACCCCTTTGAAGGGAGGTGTTAGTGGTGAAGAACAGTATATCTTTTACAGAATTCAGCTTTCTTTTCACCACTGAATTCAACGGTGAAAAAATGATTGTGGTGACATTTAAGGGAGAGTTAAACTCTGACATTTTAGAAATAATCAGTTGAATCATCCCACATGAAGAGAACCACGTGAAATGGGTGAAAAAAAAATCTGTTTGTTGTATGTTAACTTTGTGTTGAATGTTAAGCACCCACACCACTCAGTCCATTCATCCACTGGTTGGGGGAAGTGTTGCGTCTGTGTTAACCTTTACTCCTGTGCATCAGGAAGCAATGGTTACTGCACACAGAATAAAATCATTTACTTGGTCAGCTTTTATGCTGAAATAGACAGCTACACTATCAAATATCTATGTCTACTATATCTATCTATCTATCTATCTATCTATCTATCTATCTATCTATCTATCTATCTATCTATCTATCTATCTGTCTGTCTGTCTGTCTGTCTGTCTGTCTGTCTGTCTGTCTGTCTGTCTGTCTGTCTGTCTGTCTGTCTGTCTGTCTGTCTTCCTGTCTGTCTGTCTGTCTGCCTGTCTGTCTGTCTGTCTGTCTGTGCCCATGTTTTCTCTGTGTATATTGAAAACTCTTTTCTAAGTCCTTGCCAAATACCTGTGTGTATATTCTATATTTTACTTCAAACAAGTACTGTCCTCCCCCTGAATGTTACAGTACAGCTGCAGGTGTGTCTTTGAAGGGACAGTGACAGCTAACACAGTAACACTTTATTTTTTTTAATGATCAGATGATGATACGTGCCCTTACAAGACCCACCAAACACAACAACAGTCTGTAGCTTAAAGACTTGAGGCCAGACGTTTATGTGTACCCTTACAACACCGCCACCAAACACAAGTATGGTCTCTATCCCAAAGACTTTAGGCCACGAGTATATGAGCGTGCTTAGTGTTGCCCTTGCCACCACATCGTTACTGTAAAATGAGCAACAGAGGCAAGCTGCAGACAAGACAAACCCTGAGAACACAAGCTACTGCTGAGGCCCAGAGCCTCTGGCACAAGCCACCAATATCCAGAAATTAGCACAATCACGGTGGCTGTAAACAAAAAAATAAATACATAAGCAGAGAAGATGGGTACAAACTGATGTTTAGTGATGTTTAGGTTGCCCTAACCCATGTTGGCCACAGGACAAGAGCTTTGGGAGGGTCAGCCTAGGTAATGTAACCTACACTATGCCATTAGCCTAATCAGGCTGCATTACATGGATAATGCTATTAGGAATGTATTGTGTGCTAGTCACTATGTACTATTTTTTGTGTTACATCCTAGTTTGTGTCCCTGTCTAGGATCATAGGTAGATATTGTGGTACCTGTCAAGGATACACACACACATACACACACAGTGTGTGTGAGAGAGAGCGTGTGAATGGTTCCTGAGTTTTTTTTCTCAGCTGTTTGTTTCAGCACTGCTGACGTCCACTGCGAATGTTTTTTCCGTTTCTTACCAGTGCTGTGAAGGTGACAACCTTAAAGGTATTGCTGCCTGCAAGAGGAGGCTTGGTGCAGTGCTGAACATCCAGGAAGCTTGTACGAGTATGTGCATCACCTTTGCACAGCTCTCCACAGATGAGATATTTGATAAAGCAGTGTCGTGTGGTGCTCAGACAGTCAAACCAGATCTTATCGGTGGTATGCACGGCAACAAAGCGTAAAGGTGTGATTTCAGTACCTCCTGTTTATAAAATATGTTTCCTCTCTTGGGCTGTCAACCATAGCAAGATGTACAGATGGGGGAAGTTCTAAGGGCCTGTTTTGAATATAGATTCTGCAGTGTGTGGGTGGAGAACAGGTAAGGTATGAAGATGAAAGATGCTTCAGTACAGAAGGAGGGAAAAGAGTGAAAAAATACAGGGTACAAATATGTCCTTTTTTTTAATTTATCAAACTAAAACTGAGGTGATTTATTGCATATGTGTATTCACTTTCAGAACAAATTTAGAGATGGCAAGTGCATGTGCATGTTTGCACACATGTAAGTCTGATGTTCGTTGTTATCGTTAAGATCTCTAGGCTTCCACCACGGTAAATCTCTTTGAGCGTTGTGTTTTCTCACATCCACCAACGGCATGCGCTTTTCAGAGAAACGCCCATTCCTCAAACTGTTTTATGCCTCGGGGGGGGGGGGGGGGGGGGGGGAAGGCACATTCGCTGATATTACACAATGCATAATTGCCCTTTGACACAGGGACATCCCCTTTAATGGGGCAACAGAGCCCTTTCTAGCTATTCAGTAACAGTGTCTGAAAATGAGTAAACACCATTCCCTTATGCGTCTTATTCATTTAGAGTGGCGCCATGATCAAATGACTATACAATATTCTTTCAGGGAGTTTACCAGTTACCAAAGATTTACTAGATTACATGAACTCTGCCAAGATGTATTACTCTATTACAAAAAAGAAAGAAAGACAAAGAAGCTGTATTATGTGGAAAGTTGTTGATTTATGTAATCTGTGTAGTGAAATTTGGGTCACTGTTGGAATCATTGTCATGTTGTAAAAATGTATCTTGTCACTGGGAATTGCAAGGTAGAGATGGTGCACTCTCTGTTAAAAACGTTGTGGGCACTGGATAGTCTCAGGTCGGCAGTCGTATGTAAAGAGAGTCTTCTTATGTTTGTCCTTACATGTTTTTACAACACGTGAACAGTCATGGCAGACACCTCAACTGCACTTCACTTCAACTTCACAAGATCTAATAGGTTATTTGATGTTCAGTCTTACATATCAAGACTGTAAAAATTGTAGTGCAAAATCGACCAAAAGCCGTAGTTAGTATTTGTTTATATTTTAAATGTTAAATTCATGTAATATAAAATTACATTTCAGGAAGCCCTTGTCTTAACATATCCCTGTGCTTTCTGGGTTGTATTCACTTCTTTTTTTGTGGGCATCCCAAACAATTGCATACATTTTTTTAAGTAATAGGATATATTTGCCAAGGTCTCAGATAACTTTAGGGTTTCACAAAAGTGTAATCACATGTGAAAATCCTTTTTCAGATTTTTATTTATGTATTGATGCTAAATTTAACCAACCAACATAACTTTAATTTCTTAATTTCACATAAAGTCTAGTATATTTATATGCCATATTTTTAATTATTCACAATTATTTTATTATCTACTATTTCATTTAAAGTTTTACTACAGTGTAGTTGCCAATTCTTGGATAATGTCTGTAAAAAATGCAGAACATGAACATGGTGCACTTGTCTACGGTGTCCACCAGGGGGCAGACGGTTAACCTACTATCAACCTCACATGATCAGTTGCATTACACGGCATTACACTTAGTAGACACATTCATCCGAAGAGACCTACAGTTGTGGGATACGACCACCATAGGAGGTAAGAGCAGGTACACATAGGAGGTAAGTGCAAGGACTTAAAAGTGTAAGCAGGTGTGGGTTAGAAGGTTAATGAGTTGGAGTTGTAAGAACAGGAGGTGACTAGTGAACTACAGCTGTTAGGATATGAGTTTTCAGTACTATTAAATGGGTGTCATATATTCAGTGCTGATTTATTGTAACATGACACCATGGATTGATACATGTTTCTTCATATTTTTGCACATATTCATGCTGACATTCAGGCTTCACCATTAATAAAATATATATCTTGTATGTCCAATAAAAGCTTGATTAAGCAAACAAAAATGACAAAAAAGAACATGTCAGAACAATGCCAATACAAAGGTAAAGGTTAATGGAGGTACGACACACACCTTTTAATCATGGACCTCTGGAGTCTTGCAGTATTTTACACTCTTTTAAAACCCTCCACAGAGAAACTTTACTGCAAAATGCACCAATCACCAATGCAATTACAGCCCATCAACTTCCCCCGCACATCACCTTTGTTGCTCAATATGCAACTTGAAACATTGCAAAACTTTTTTTTGTCATGTCACTTGTTTTTCTCTCAAGAAAATTTCACCTCATGTTTAATGATAGCGCTATACCACAGTTAATCACCTGAGCTGCAGAGCAACAGATTGTGCAGACACTTTTTCATTCATTTCAGTCAGACAGCAACACAACAGAGCATTGCTATAACCAGCAGTAACACCCTCTGCCACCACACACACACACACACAACCACAAAACACTGACACCACAAACAATGACAAATTTTACATGGAACAAATGTGTTTCTGATTTTGGTTCAAGTCCATAGCATTTTTCAGCACTCAAAGTCACCTGCTGGAATGCAGGCCAGGATGTAATTCACTGATATGAGCTACACTACGCAGGAGGTGTCAACATGTTATCACTTACTACATCAGCCCTACATGCGATCATGCTTCCAGGAAGTGCCTTGTCATGACATATCTTGGGATATCTAACATGTTTGTTGTGAATCCATGCTGGCATCACATCCTGTTCATTGGCCCGTGCTCTTCTGCTTTACTGTAGTCCTTTGTAGTCAGTTGTTGTTGTTGCTTCGCTACGATCATGGAACTACTTCCGAGATGGCTGGGGTTTCTATCTCTGGGATGTCTGCAGGGGACAGCCTAGTGGCCTGTGCCCCCACATACACAATGTGCACGGTCAAAGTGGCTGTTGAACACAGCGAGTCATGGTTTTGCTTCGCAACTAAAAGCTCCCCCATGCAGACCAACTTACACATCCAAACCTGCAAAGACTAATTACAGGAAGTGCAAACTACTCAACCTCTCATGTTAGCGAGGGGATTTATAGGGCTGACAAATTCAAAGCTAACATTCTGACACGTCCTGCAAGCTTACTGCCCATTCTACTAATGGGTAGTTAAATTGGCATCAGTGAACTGAGCTCAGATGGACTATATTACATCAGGTGATGTCAAGCGTTTCACTGACAGAAAACTGGACATCTTGTGAGGTTAACGTATGCTTTGGTCAAATGTACTTTCTTTATGGGGACAATATTTCACTGGGGGGTTATTTTGTCTGTTTAGGTACATGTTCTCAATGTCCCACAAATGCCTATGTTCTGTTCTTGTGCAGTTGTGATAACTGCCTTCACAGACTGGGAATCGTAATTATAGTTTTAAGGCAGGCACTAACATTTACAGAACCACAAAATCAAGTCTTTCCTCAAATCTTTAGCAAATCTTATTGTATGCCCTCTACGATTTCACATACCCCACAAACTCTTCAAGGCGAGTAGCTACCATTGCACAAAGAACAAGACATTCTGAGCTGTTGGCTTGTTTGTCCTACAGTGTAGCACTTGCGCATGTGGCATGGCTACTGACAACAGCTGGTGGTTAGCTGGTGGTTAGCTTTGCAGACTTGCAGAGCAGAGCATACACATGGCCGACGCTGGATGGCTTTACTGCAAAAGCTGTTGTGGCGTGGCTCGTAGTGTTTGCTGAGTGAAGACCTGACTCATGCCGTTTCTTTTTTTTTTCTCCCCCCACCTCCCATTACTATTAGAATAACCCTTCTATATTTTAACTGCATCATTTTATTTGCATGTCCGAATGCACTTTTTGTCTATAGTCTAATAACAAAGATATAGCTTCTGGAAGGGTTTGAACTTAAACTGTGTAAATTTAAACTGTTTAGAATAGAGTAAAGAAGAACACATCTGTTGTAGTTATGCAAAGTTTTGGTGCTGCTGAACAATGACTGAGGGGTTGGGAAGGCATTCATGAGGAACTGATAATTGGGTGGTGGTGGTCAAAACAGTGTAAATATACAGTATCAGTCAAAAGCTTGGACACGCTTTCTCATACAATGGCTTTACTTTATTTATTTATTTTTTGATCTTCTACATTGTAGATTAATACTGAAAACATCCAAACTATGAAGGAACACATACTGGAGCTGTTCCCCTTCCACCCACAGTCCATTCAGCACACACCTGGATGTCGTCAGTATTCATTTGCAATGTAAAAAATGTAAAAAAGTAAAGAAAAAACTATTAAATGAGAACGCACGTCCAAACGTTTGACTGGTGCTGTAAATGTCTACAGAGTTAACCTCACCTAATTCAATGGTAGGATGCATGTGTCAGTGGTTTCCAAAAGAGGACGTGATAATGAGACGAGTGTGAAAAAAAGAGCTAACCACTATGCCACCTACAGTCATATCCCCTTTTGAAACCATATCAACCCTTTCGTGACAAGCATAGCAACAACCCAAGAAAGGTAGATAGCTGCTTGCCTGGAAGAGAGTTACCTAATCATTAGCATGTCTTGGAGTTCCAAATAGCACAACAGAAGGGCAGAGTTTGGAAGCAGAAGACGACTACTTTAGGACAGAACTGTACACCTGGCAAAGACCTTTTCAATAAGCTGGTAAACTCATACACATACACAGCATATACAATATATCCTTTACTTATCTACATCTATTATACCCTTTTCTTCTCCAGCCCTCCTCACCTTGTTGTCACTTGTTATCAGCCATTTATGATTGCTTCTGTTACAATTACAATAAATTGTGTACACATCAGGATAAGCTACGGTACATACATGGCTGTTGATATCACACAACTGTCACTACACCCTGCAACACTGCACTACAAAGTCAAAAGCAAGTAACTACATATTTTGTCAAAATTGAGTTCTGACTGGATATTAACGGTATAACACATTCTTTGTCTTGTGAGTAAATATCTTGCTTTTTCCTATTTCCCGCCACACATTTGTCTATGTATGGGGAAACACTGCAGTACCACAATGACCTGCAGGGCTTTTGCCAGTCACACATGCACAAGCAGGTATACTCATAGCAGGTCCTGTGCAAAAACCTCATGGCCTGCCGTCCAAGCTGACAGCACATATCTGCTTGCTAAAGATGACTAAGGAATACAGAAAACCTAACCTCTCTCCAGTAACTCATACTACGCTAACAAAATGTGTGTACTCGGACTGAATGCAAGGTTCCCACAGCATACGAACAGTCAGAACATAGCACTCATCAGCAGAATGAATGTTCGTTGGTGAATATGTGTGGGAAATCTTTGGTTAAGTGCTGGGTGATTGGGTGGTGGTGGTAGTAGGGGGTTACATTACAGACTGCAGCACCAAAACGTAACAGGAAGTGGAAATCTATGTCTGTCACAGAGTTTGTTTAAATCTTTTGTACAACATTTGGCCATAAAATAAGCACATTATTAAATCCATACTTAAACTGAGTGCATTTTTTGTTTCCAAAATCCATACGGAAAATGCAAATGATTATGCAATTGTACATATTAAACAAATCATCAAAATGTCTATATACATCTATGTACATATGGTCAGCGGACTGTACGTTTCAGTCAGCGATAACTATGGTTAGCCCGGCAGTTTTAAACACAGCTGGTCCCTGATAAGGTTCTCTTGTGTCACAAGAAATTGTGGTGAAACAAGTTAATCTCCTTATCGCTGCCTGAGGAAATGCAGCACCTTTCATGCTGATGTCACTGGTGTTCTTTTTATGAAACTGAGGATGGGAAATGAGTAGCAATGTATTCTGTGTTAGACAAGCCCTTGCCAACCCAACAGAAGGTGATATGGAAAGCCATCACTACAGATGTCCAAAAGCCAAATTGCAATACTGCTAGTTCAATATCATAGTAGTAGGTGTGTCCATATAGCAAACTCAGTCCACTTACATATTGTATTAAAATAAAACTTACACAAGCAGAAATGAACCTACTGTTCTGATGATGTTTATAGCTTCTCTCACTTCCTGATGTTGCATAATGTGCAGTTTCTTCTTCAAAGCACGCTTCGGGACTTAGTTTGCAGCTAAAGTATATGTCGAAAACTAAGTATTTGAATGCAGTCCACGGAAAGGGGCAATAATATCAGTAGCAAAGTCTATGGATGTTTAACTGAAAAATACACTACTCAACACAATTAAGGGAGCAAACCCATTTTGTCAAAATGTTCATATAAATTCAAGTTTACGTCAACTGTTTCACTGTATCTCAGTGAGGCAATTGGTGAGTTTGAGCCAAATCGTGCAGAACCTCATGTGCTCAAACCTTGTTTGCCCTATATAAAGGCAAGGTGTCCACATTTGTTTCACAGTTGCACTCTGTATTCTAATGGCTAAAATGTGTGCAGTTTGGATTGTTATATGGCTAAGTTTGTGGTTCCTGGTTTTAACCAATGCTGCCAGGCGCTATCTAGATCCAGCAGACGTGGCCAGAGCAGTGCAACTGTTGGAAGATGGGAACAGAGGGGAGGTCGCTCGCCGCTTTGCTGTGTCACGTAGCATCATAAGTCGGCTCTGGACATGTTACCAGGAGACTGGGCAATAATCCAGACGGCCAGGCCAAGGTCGAAACCAGCGCACAACAGCTTAACATATATTCTGCTTGCTCCCTTAATTGTTTTGAGTAGTGTACAGTATATGAACTTGAGGAAACAGTAGCCCCCTGTAAAGAGGTGTGTATGTGTGTGTGTGTGTGTGTGTGTGTGTGTGTGTGTGTGCGTGTGTGTGTGTGTGTGTGCACTTGCATGTGTGTTTGTGTAAATATGTGCATATGTGTGTGTGTGTGTGTATGCCTGTATGTGTGTGTATGTCTCTGTGTCTGTGTATGCGTGTCAGTGTGTGTGTGTGTGTGTGTGTGTGTGTGTGTGTGTGTGTGTGTGTGTGTATGTGTGGTGGTCCACATCACATTGCAGTGGAGCGCTCCTCCATGCTGGTGGTGCGTGAGTAGACGGAGCCCGTGCTGGCAGCGGTGAGGTAGGCCTTGAGGAAGTCACTCCTGACACACGGGCTCTTGCTCAGGAGCTTGAACAGGTGCCTCCTGAACTTCTCCCCCACGAACACATACAGCACGGGGTTGAGGCAGCAGTGTGTGTACGCTATGACCTCCGTGATCTGCAGGCTCAGGAACAGGCTTTTGCTGGACTCACAGTCACTGAAGAAGCCCTTGTTGTGCAGCCCCCAGAAGAAGAGAGTGACGTTGTAGGGTGCCCAGCAGCACAGGAAGGCCACCATCACCACCACGACCAGGCGCACCGCCTGACGTTTGCCCGAGCGACTTCGCAGGAGTGTAAGCAGGATACGGGTGTAGCAGAACAGCAGGATAGCCAGCGGGATCACGAAACCCAGGACATTCATTTTGAAGTAGGCCGTGGCCCGGTCGTCATGTTTTTCCTCGTCTCTGATGCAGGCGTTGAGGGCAGACGCGTTTGTGTTGCTCATTTTTAAATACAGCACTTCGGGAAATGATGACAAGATGGCGACTACCCAGACGACGATGCTGGCGAAAATCCCGTAGGTGCGCGTGCGGACCCGCAGGGCGTAGACAGCGTGGACGACCGCCAGGTAGCGGTCCACTCCCATCAGCGTGATGAAGTAGATGCCACCGTAATAGCTCACGTAGTACACGCCGAGAACCAGCTTACACATTCCATCCCCAAACACCCACTGATCCCGTGCCTGGTGCGCCAGGAAGGGCAGGGAGCCCACCAGCAGCAGGTCTGCCAGGGACAGATTGAACAAGCAGACGTCTGTCATGCTTCGCAGCCTCACGCCCTTCGTTATCACCCACACCACCAGGGCATTACCCAGCATCCCCATGAGGAAGTACAAGGAGTAGAGCACGGGAAGGAAAGTCGCAGAGTGACGGGGGTAACTGCACGGTTCAATACCAGCTGCATAATCGTAGTCAATTGTGGGCTCGGTGGTCTCAGTCATGGGCTTGATGGCAACTGTAGTAAGACTAGAGCTGAGGGTAAGATGAACACAGCTAGCTTACTGTCAATAATAAAACACAAACAACATACTACAAATGCAGAAGCAAAAGCATGCAAAGGAAGACTAAGCATGTGTCTGCCCAGACACCACACGGTAAAGCAACATTGAAGAGTCAAACAAAAGTTGAACGGTGTGGGAATATAGTAACAGTACATACACTACACAAACATTATTAGGTGTCAAAGATGACAGATTTGAGTCAAAATGTACTGCTGTGTATTCTAAGTCGAAAGAAGATATAGTCAGAAATTAGTCAACAGAGTATGTATCCAGATAGTCACAATTTTTTATTCAGGCCTATAGTTTAAAATATTCTTGGCTGTATTTTATTTTTAAAAAATCTACCTTTACACAAAAGACATCTTTAATTCGCTTCCAGAGTGGTGTCCAGAGAAATTAAGTTCAGAATGTCAGCTTTACAACAAATATATTTGGTACTCTGTATCATTTTTATAATCAATCATTATAACCAACCCATGTGTCCTGTATTTTGGCCCGCCCTGTATTTCCAGTCTCCTGTTAGTGCAGTGTAATATTTCTAGCCTCCTGTTAGTGCAGTGTAATATTTCTAGCCTCCTGTTACTGCAGTGTAATATTTCTAGCCTCCAGTTAGTGCAGTGTAATATTTCCAGTCTCCTGTTAGTGCAGTGTAATATTTCTAGCCTCCAGTTAGTGCAGTGTAATATTTCTAGTCTCCTGTTACTGCAGTGTAATATTTCTAGCCTCCAGTTAGTGCAGTGTAATATTTCCTGTGTCCTGCTACTATTACTTTAGTGTAATATTGCCCTTTTTCCAATTCTAGAACTATACAATCAGCTCTTGCCCTGGCAAACCCATCAGATGTGTGTATGTGTTTCCTTTAACGTCACAAAGGACTTGACGGAGAAATGATTAATGAACACCCAAGTCTAGTCTTGATATGTTTCTATTTCTTCCACCAAGGCTTAACTTACTCTTTAATTACCTAAACAATCTGTAGATGTAGAAATGATAGATCTTTCTATAATACACAATATGACCTTCAGTGTAACCTGAGTAATTGATAGAACAAAGACATAGTCAGGTAGAGAGAGAGTAGAAGAGCAATGACTATGAAGCTTAGGGGCTAAGCGGCTAAGACACTGTATTTTTTTTTTTTGCAAACCCCCAATAAAGATTACATTACTGCCACGAGTATATGGCCTTTTTGATCACTTTAAGATGGTTAGCCCTCCTGACTCACCTGAGGTAGGACGAGACAGAAGAAGAGGAGAAATTGGCGATTGTGGAATTCTCCAGCTGTGGGAACACAGCCCTGGTGATGTTGCCTGTGCTGTTCATTGTGACTCACATAGACCTGTGCGGACATACATATCCATCCATAAATAAACACAGTGACATTGCTACAGAGATATCTACAAAATTGTCACTGAAGACCTGACCTGAGGATGTAATGATTAGAATGTTTGATCAATTTATACAGCCCTTATAGATATCTAAAAATATGCATGTGTACATGCAATAGGTATAAAATTAATCTCAGAGTTATGGCAAAAAATTTATTTTACTTACGCTGTAGTTGGCCCTAACACACGTCTGTAGCGGACATCAAAAACGAGTTGTGAGGTTTGGTGGTTGCAGAGCAAACTTCCTGTGAAATGATGGAGGAAGTAAAGTAAACCTTTAAGGGCCGGGGGTGGGGGGGTGGGGGGGTGGGGGGGGCTGTGGCAATAACGTGGTAGGAGGTTGACATTCATTTTACCTGCACATCACTTACATGAACTTATAAGATACATTCATTCATTCATTTCAGTTGATAAAGGATAAAAGGAGCATAAAGGAGATAAAACGAGGATAAAAGGATAAATGATGTTTACTGGTGTTGTAACAAATATCATTGTAAGTAGGATGTGAGTAACAGTGAAAGGAAATGGGACAGAATATACACCATAGTTCCTTATTTTGGGATATTATTTCACATCCTGTCGGTTAAGCACACATGTACTACTGGAGGTGCCACCGATCATGATATAGGTATAATCACATGATATAGGTAAAATGGGAAAGTAGAATACTGCCTTCTGTTGTGTCTAACAGAACACGCAACACAGAGAAACTCTTCCCTTCGCTCACCTGTGGGTGTCATGTAGCCTGGGACTGCCCATACTGACTGTGACACTGCAAGTCAGTCTGGCCAACCAGCCAATTCTCGGCTGACCGTTTAGATGATGATAGATGACCGTTAATACTGCCTTGAAGAACTTCCTGTCTATATATCTTTGTCAGACCAAGCTCCAGGTCTATGAGCTTGGTGCGACAGCCAGGCTAAGTGTCATGTCAAATTTCAGAGAGAACCTGATGAAGCAACAGCAAAATGTGTCAAAAAGCAGTCAGGTGTAACACTAACACCAGTGTGTGGTGATTATTAGGGCTCGACACTTAGGGGGTTGCACTGTACATCATTAGCACATGGAACGTTATGAATAAATCAACGAATAAATGAATGAGTGATTGAATGAATGAATGAATGAATGAATGAATGAATGAATGAATGAATGAGGGAGTGAGTGAGTGAATGAATGAATGAATGAATGAATGAATGAATGAATGAATGAATGAATGAGGGAGGGAGTGAGTGAGTGAGTGAATGAATGAATGAATGAATGAATGAATGAGGGAGTGATTGAATGAATGAATGAATGAATGAATGAATGAATGAATGAATGAATGAATGAATGAAACCCTTGCCCCAAAGGGAATTTGTCTTGCACCCAATAAGCCACAACACAACACAGAACAAGGGCACATGGATTTTGGAGTTTTCAGCAACTCTTGACTGGTATGTAGGGAAAGGCAAGTGTGTCTGGCCAGTGGTGCTGCTGTGACCATGGACACATCACAGGGCAGCCAGCCAGCTTTTAAAGGCACAGTAGTACAAGATGTATTTTACCCACACTGCCCTACAAAGCCAAAAGGCAGTAAGTACATATTTTGTTAGATTGAGTTTAGACTGGAAATTGACTTGACTATAACACCCCCTTTGTTTGGTGACTAAATCTCTTGCTTCTTGCTATTAAAGCATCACCACTATTATACATACAGTATATTTGATTGGGCAGTATGACAACGTTAAAGGCATTTTAACGTTTTTCTCAGTTCCGCATTTCTCAGTTTCTATGTTGACACAGTACTGCACTTTGCCTGTGCAGGGGAATGCAGCTGTTCCCTGATAACTATGAGGAAATTACAGTGGTAAATAAAAAAATCACAAACCAACAACAAACATAGACATCATTTGCGGCAGCCACAGGAGTTGCAAAAATCCTGTTTAATCATTTTGCTTGGTCCGTTGGTCACACAGTATCCCATATGCTATTTCACTATAGACATTAATAACTCTTTTCTTTCTTTCTTTCCTTTTTCTTTCTTTCTTTCTTTCTTTCTTGCTTTCTTTCTTTCTTTCTTTCTTTCTTTCTTTCTTTCTAATCAAAGCATGCTTTATTACCTGTTTATGATGTCACCTGTTGATAGACGGCTGTTAAGATACAGTATCTATCCATCCATCCATCCATCCATCCATCCATCCATCCATCCATCCATATTTTCATCTATCCTCATCATACCTTGTCATGTCAATAATAAAAATGTGCTCTGCATAATGTTAATGTTACTATGACACTAAAGCTGACAGCAGCACCCCAGACAGCTGCTGATGCAGAGGACACAGGCAGCTTATGTGAATGGCGACCCATGACTGATGACTGACCACTTCACGCATGGCCCGGCTCATTCAGACAGCGTTGTAGAGCTGCAGAGAGAGTTCAGTGAAGTTGATGTGACACTACAGCTAACTTAAGCATTATTCATTTCTAGTTTTGCAGCTCTGCAGTTGTTTTGCAAGCTGTCTTGCTACACACACACACACACCAGCCTAAGAACAAGACAGGAAATCCTGCCAAAGCACACCTAATGCCTCGCTGATGTCTAGCCGCATCACCCCGACCTTTGGCTTGGCTGTGGTGTGTTTGAAACTTGTCTTACACACAGCAGGGGTGTGGGAGAGTAATGTATGACTTGCACAGCACAGGGGGCAACAACTTTGATCTTTTGCAAAATGTAACCCCTTAGTAAAAACAATTTACTTATTTGCAAAAAAAAGTTACTCTGTGGTGACCAACCATTTGTTGCATGCATACTTTTGTAATGACATAATCTTTGTTTATTTTTTTTTACTGTAATATTGATAAATGACATGAATACATTCACCAAACAGAACACATGACTAATACTGCTGGCTAAAAAATATTTCAACTGATTAAAATATTTACAGCATTTGTATTTGCAATGCAAAGTCAGTCAATATGCTGAAGTATTTCCATGTTGCATGATTGCATGTTGTATAGGCAGAACATTTTTTGTGAAGAACCATGTAGACAAAATAAGATATTGTTGGAGAAAGCTACTGTAAGCATCATCATTCAGTCCTCGTATTCTTTGTTGATGCTTTCCTACAGATGTGTTTGTGTGTGTGTGCATGTGTGTGCGCGTGATATGTGTTTATGTGTGTGAGTGAATGCACGTGTTTGTACAGTATGTGTGCTTGTGCATGTGTGGGTTGTGAAAGAAGCTCTAGTGAGATTGAAAGAGATAGCAGGCAGCACAGCTCTGATGCTGGGGGAGGGGAGAGGAGAGAAGAGGAAAGGAGGGGACTCTGCTCGGTAAGGGGGGTTTGGGGTGGGGGGTGTTGGGGGGTTGTGCTGCTAATGTATTGGTAGGCTGTGAGAGGGGTGGGTGGGGGGCTCTGGCTCAATTGTGTTTGTGTGTGTGTTAGATGAGTAGGCTGAGAGAGTAGTGGGGGGGGGGGGGGGGGTTGCTGATGTGATAGGTAGGTTATGAGAGAAGTGGGGGGAGGGTTGCTGATGTGATGGGTAGGTTGTGAAAGGGTTGTGAGGGGGGGTTGCTGATGTGATGGGTAGGTTGTAAGAGGAGTAGGGGGATTGCTAGGTAGGTTGTGAGAGGAGTAGGGGGGTTGCTAATGTGATGGGTTGGGGAGGGGTAGGGGGCCTCTGCTGGTTGCCCTGTGTAGTGATGAGATGGCACACTCAGGTAGCTGTGGTTTTGTCTCTTCTCTCTCTGTCTCTGTCTCTGTCTCTGTCTCTCTCTCTCTCTCTCTCTCTCTCTCTCTCTCTCTCTCTCTCTCTCTCTCGTTCTCCCTTAATTTTAAGGGTACCTTAGTGGTGTAGATTCAAACCTGCAACACTCCATAAGTCTATTTTCTTAATCACCAGTTATGATCACTGACCATCAGATTGCCACTTCCCATTTTTTCTGCAGTATTCTACATGAAGGGAATTACTCCGTTTTTATTGATCTTGTTAACCAAGTCTAGACCCAGTGACTGGCAGTTGAATGAGAGAAACAAAATAGCACAACAACCGAAAGAGAACAGAAGGCAAGACTAGGCAAGTTCATTTGTATAGTGCATTTCACAAAAATAAAAGCAAAGGACAATATATAAAGGCATAAAAGATAAAGTTAAGTGTACAAGTATAAAGGTAAAACAAGTGTAAAAGCATAAAAGTAAAATCAGTATGTGGTAAATAAAAGATATAAAAGAATAAAAAACGTATAAGTATAAAATTAGTAGAAATCATTAACAGAAAGCATCTGAAAACAGTTTGGTCTTAAGTCTAGATTTGAAACTGCCAACAGTAGGAGCATTTTTAATGTCTTCTGGAAGTTGGTTCCAGAGCTTTACAGCATAGCAGCTGAAAGCTGCTTCACCACATTTTGTTCTAACAGCAGGTTCTACCAACACATTTTTCTGATGTGATCTCCGAGACCTAGTTGGTGCGTATAACTGAAACATATCCAATAGGTAATTGGGTCCCATCCCATTTAATGATTTAAACACAAGAAGCAATGCAAGTCAATTCTATAACTTACTGGGAGCCAGTGCAGGGACCTTAAAACTGGAGTAATGTGGTCAGATCTTTTTGTTCTTGTAAGAACCCTTGCTGCTGCATTTTGGATCAGTTGAAGCTGTTTGATGGTCTTTTTAGGAAGGCCTGTGAAAAGGCACTTACAGTAATCAACCCTACTGGAAATAAAGGCATGTACAAGTTTTTTCTAGATCTTGTTTAGCAAGTTTAGCAATGTTTTTTAGGTGATAGAATGCAGATTTAGTGATCGCTTTAACGTGACTGTTAAATGTTAGTTCACTGTCAATAAAGACACCAAGATTTTTAACAGTATCTTTTGCTTTAAGCACCTCTGTCTCAAGAGCAGTGGTGATCCTACGTCTGTCTTCCTTTTTCCCAAATACAATTACTTCAGTTTTATCTGCGTTCAGCTGAAGAAAATTGTGTGACAGCCAGTTGTTGATTTGTTCGATACACCCACAGAGAGACTCAAGGGGGGTATAGTCATTAGGTGACAGAGCTAAGTAAACTTGGGTGTCGTCAGCATAGCTATGGTAATTGACTGAGTTGTTTTTGATGATTTGCCCAAGCGGAAGCATATAAAGGTTGAATAGTAATGGTCCAAGGATTGACCCCTGTGGGACACCACAGGTCAAGGACATAGATGCTGTGGTACAGTTTCCAATAGCAACAAAAAAGCTCCTTTGTTGTAAGTATGATTTTAACTAATTGATAACTGTACCAGTGAATCCAGAATGTGTAGTATGTAGCTGCGTATCCATTCAATTGATGATTTGCATCAATTGCTGTATGTGTCATGGTAAATCAACCTAACAAAACAATGTGCATCTGTAGCTGCATTTGTGTGAACACTGGGAGACACACACACGCACACACACACACGCACACACACACACACACACACACACACACACACACACACACAAACACAAATACAAACACACAAACACACTATTTAGGGTTGTGAAGAGTAGAAAACTCTTACAAGATAAAATTCTTACCATATATTGGTTCCACCTGTGTAATCTCATATTTGTTCCAACTGTGTAATGCAGTAATATAATGCAGTCAAGTCAGGCTGGCTCAACAGGTGTAGAAGCAGCTGATTTACTTACTGAATGCAGACAAACACACAATTGCTCTTCTACCAAAAGTCAGACTTACCCATATCTGGCTCTGTTGGTCATGCAGGCAAATTCTTCCCACAATTCTGTGCACTGTGACATTGATTATATTAAAGAAAACAATGTACATAAACACCTATATGTGTTGATCAATTACGGTGTCTTGTTGTCTAATTCCAATTTTCCCAGTTCTGTGCTGTGTTATTCTAAAAAAAATCTTAAAAAAAAAAAAAAAAGTCGGTCATAAAGAGCTCTCTGTGAGTGTCTGTTTGCTCTTAAATGTGAGGATGCTTACACTGAAGAGCCCTCATAACTGCTGACGTATGGCCTACATGTGATTGACGTCTCCATGGAAACACTTGTCTTAGCTTGTATCAGTTCCTCATTCTTCACCAGCAAAATATAAAGGAGACTTTCACTTCACTAGAAAAAAGTCTCTCAGTAAAACATTGCAATAAAACAGTTATTTTAATTTTGTAGAAATTCCTCAAAACATAGGTCTATAATATATATATAAAGTCCTAAAGTCTTGAATTTGTTTATTTACTTATGTATTCAACATAGCAAACACATGCATATGCATATTCAAGTCCTCAAAATGATCCGTTTTGAGGTTGAAGAATGCTAGAGATGGACATTACACACAGTACAGATTTTTTTTTCACCGTCTCGACCATTTCACTCAGACCTTCTTTTGTTTTGCTACTTCAGTGGTGGCATGACCTACTTTGGGCTATCCGTTCTAGTGACAGCCTTGATGCACTCACAAAGTATTTTAAAAGCTCATCTTTTTGATGTACTCTGCCTTAGTCTATCGTCAGTCTATCGACCGAAAGCGTGCATAGTTTCGAGTAAAAATACCTCATTGCACAAACAGAAGTATGTGTTTTTTTTCTTCTTTGTTTAAGTTACGTACTAATCCTACACCTTGACACAGATAAGCGATGATGTCTATTCTGCAAAACTAATTTATTGAGATACTGTAATTGTTGTTATTGTTACCATATTTACAATTACTTAGGGCTTAGCTGTTTCACCATGAATGCAGGGGCAACTGTGGCCTAGTGGTTAGGGAGTTGGTCTTGTGATCGGAAGGTGGCTGGTTTGAATCCCACCCTACCCATGGTTGAGCGTCAGCTAAGTGCTAGTGTAGTGCTAATGTAATGTAAATGTAATGAATTGGTCTTTTTACCAAAACCCTTCCTTCAATTGAAGTACATGAGATTGATTTCCCACAGTGATTTTACACATTCTACGTTTTCTGCTTAACACACTTGCTTAGGGTTTCAGTAGCTGGGCTGTCTTTGAAGTATGGAGTATGCAATATGGCAAAATAATGTACAATGAATCATCATTATCTACATTAAAGAGATGCTATGCAACTTTGAGTGTTTTTTCTCAACGAAGCTCCAAGTAAATGGACACTCTCATAAAAATGGACTGTTTTCTCTTCCCCTCACCATGTGCATGTGTTTTCAACTCAACTGATCAGAGTAACTGGCGAATACGAAAGTAGTCATGTTTATTAAGGTAAGTAAAGTCAGAATTTCTTCAGAGCTTAATGTGATTCTGCTTCTCGCGATATCCGAGACTTTGTGAGTCTGAGGGTGCCGGGATAGACACCTAGATATTGCAAGCGTAGTATTCTGTCCACAGACAGTGGAGGCGGTCGAGAAAGTCTTCATTCACCTGGTAATGACTCATTTAAGCATCTACCAACTTGTAAAGATGATTAATTAACTCAAAAAAGTTGCATAGTGCTGCTTTAAAACACAGGGATTTTATCAAGCAGGATACATGCAGATACATGAGATTTATTTTACATAGCGTGAACTCTAAAATGTACAAAAAGAACAACATATGTAAATGTGTACGATATGTGTGTATATACAGTATATGTATGTGCTGTGTGTGTTGGACAGGTTTTGGAGTTGATCAGGTAAAGTCCTTGTGTGTGGTTTATTCAATCCGTGATGAGGAAACAGGAGTGTTGGAGGTCTCAATGTCTGAGGGTTTGTAATGAGGAGACATCGCAGCAGGGCATAATTTCATGCAGTGACGATACCTGACAAACATGGTGGCAAAGCTTTTCCTGAACTTCTCCCCAACAAAGGCATAAATGACGGGGTTGATGCAGCAGTGTGTCAACGTGATGACCTCTGTCACCTCCACGGCCAGCACCAGCCTCTGGCTCGTCTCGCAGTCGTTCCACTCTGACAGGTTGCCCAGCGTCTGCAGGAGCACGGCCACATTGTAGGGCACCCAGAACACGATGAACACGCACACGATGGCGAAGATCAGCCGCACGGCGCGGCCCTTCTTGGAGCTCTTCTGCTGCCGCACCACGAAGAGGATGTTGATGTAGCAGAAGGTGACCACTGGCAAGCAGAGGCCGAGGCACAGGGCAATCTCCCCAAAGTTGTGCACGAGGAGCCACGTGTCGGCCGTCTCGGAGGGGTACTCCGGGACGCACTGGCCCTCCTTGCTCACGTAGAAGACAGCCTTGATGATGGCGAAGGTGACAGCACAGGCCCAGACCACTACGCTGGCCAGGAGGCTGTAGTGCAGCTTGCGCACAGCGGAGGAGCGCACCGCGTGCACGATGGCCAGGTAGCGGTCCAGGCTCATCAGCGTGACGAAGAGCAGGCCGCTGGCAAAGCCCAGCTGGTACACGCCGACCTTCACCTTGCAGAGGGCGTTGCTGCCCGCGCCGGAGTCCACGTCTGTGGCCGTGTGCGTCCAGAGGGGCAGCAGCAGGGCCAGCAGCAGGTCCGCCAGCGCCAGGTTGAGGAGGCACACGTCCGCCATGCCCCTCACTCGGCTCAGCAGCAACACCCACAGCACCAGCCCATTGCCCAGAGACCCCGCCACACACACCACCCACAGCAGCAGCGGCCGGAAGGTGGGCCCCAGCACATCGTCCGTCTGCAGAGAACAAGGCATCGAGGTTTCCGAGGTGTTCAGGTAGTCATAGTAATCTGTCGTTGTCATCGGCGGAATTGTTGTGCTGCAACAAAAAGCAAGAGAGGCACAGGCATGGGTGGAACACCTTTCTCATACTAGGTAGCTGATGCAACATCCTGGATGTCCTAAAAGCCGTCAACTCTAACTGTACTTTGTGATTTTTCTTTTTTCTTTATAACACTGAGAAGAATTAATGTGTAATATTTTTCTTTCCTTTTTTAAGACTGAACACAACTAGTGGAAAGTCTGAGTGCAGAAAAAAGGAACTATAATGTGTCATTTCATGTTTTTGAGCATCAGTGAGAATGATGACCCATCTCCACATCCTGTTGTGGAGCTAAACCAAACTGAACTAGATTTCCAACCACACCTTTACAAACATCCCGACCTGCACAAACTCTTTACAGGGAGGTCAACAATGCTGGAACACGCAAAGGAAAAAAAAATTGTTTGTCAAAAACTGAACAGCCAAATGACAGAGACAGAGGTCGTCTGCTACATCTGCAAAAATACTACACGGGACTATTGTCACTCTTCCTCACTCTGCCTGTCTCCCTGTCACCTGCTGCATCTATCACTTGTCCTAAGTAGCTAAAGAAATTTGCACGAGTTACAGGAGATTTTGTATGACTTGTGGGGAGTCTCTATTCAAATGTGGGAGACTCCGGGAGGTTGCGGGAGATTTGGGATTTACAAACAGCTACTGATGGTCACATTGTAGGTAGGACCCATACAATGGTATGACCTGAGACATCACATTACATACCTACATCTACTCCCAAATAGCTTATTGGTCTTTGCACAGTTGGTAGACAAATATCCCATACACTTTCGAGAACACTTGGACACTGAAGTATGACACATTTTTGTTCATTTTTAAGTCATGATAAGTGAATCGAACTCAGTAATTATCTTAACATACATATCCTACTATACTGGAGCTTGACAGAGGCTCCTCAGGTGTAAGTCACTTTGGATAAAAGCGTTTGC
Source organism: Coilia nasus (assembly GCA_027475355.1). Lineage (NCBI taxonomy): Eukaryota > Metazoa > Chordata > Actinopteri > Clupeiformes > Engraulidae > Coilia > Coilia nasus. The sequence goes on along the minus strand of CM050218.1, from coordinate 28,337,822 downwards.
CATACGCAATTTAAAAACACAACACAGGTAATGTTTCCCTCGCCATGTTATCTTTATGTTTTTACGTCTTTATGTTCTATGTATTTGTATGCTACCGTAACTGTTGAGTTTGTAGTAGGTGTTACTACGTATGTCGCTTCATCTTACGACGAGTGATCATGTTCTCATACCAACCACATCCCACCACAGACCCCTCATGACTTGTCAGTCTCACACACGTTCAGCCCACAAACACACCCTCATATACACACTGACACACACACATAAACACCCTCTCACTCTGGCCCCATCCTTCACCAAACAAAATTACTGTGGTTTGATGAGAGCAATACGACTGATACTATAGGTTGTGCGTAACTTGACTCCAGCTCTCTCTGAGGTGTTGTGGAAGGCACACAATATCTGTTAAACCAGTCAAAGCTCTCAAACACCACTATAACCACACCATTCCCTCAGCATCTGGCTCTTCAGCCACACACCTCACATACACCTAAGATAATGTTTGAGATTAACTCACCTCATGTTGTCTTCAGATCTGTCTTAGGCACGTCTCTTGATATCCTATTGATGCAGTTCAAGTGACTGTGAGTGCAGTCAGGACTGCTTCTTTGCAACAAAGGCATATAGGTTTCCTGTCGGGAGCATTCTCTATCTCACTCTTGCTCTCAGCCTCTACTTACACCTTGTACATATCTGAAGGTTGGGGTTTTCCTGTGTTGTACTGCTCTATTGTTGAGAGGCCCTAATGGCATGTACGTGTGTGTGTGTGTGTGTGCGAGAGAGAGAGAGAGAGAGAGAGAGGCCTGTGTGTGTATGGAACAGTCCCATCTCTGAGTCACATACAAACAAGGACACACGCTAGTGTGCTGACAAACTTTCACCTTCTTATAAACGTTGCCTTTGCTCAGATATGCTGCCCCCCACACACACCCAGTAATCATCTAGCAAACAGTGGCCTTTCTGTTGGGGATTTTACCATGTAAAGGCAACATATGACTGACCAAAACTGTCATAGTTTTGGCAACTTCAAAGACTTTGGTGATTTCAAGACTTCAAGATCTTTATTGCCATTAAACAGTTGCCTGTACAATGAAATTAGACAGCAAGGCCACAAAGTTGCAAAATGAAAGTGTCAAATGAGGAAGCATTGTAGAAGCATAGAAAAGAAGAGAGTACATATAAGAGTACATATTGTTTATAAAAAGTAAAAAGTAAATGGGCTATGTAGAGAGGCTGTGAATAGTAATATTGCACTATGAGGTAGGTATTGCACATTATGCTATAGGTACAGTAAGTGAAGAGATGTTGTAAGTGAATGACTTACCAGTGTATAGTAAATTGTTATCTGCGGCCATAGTTAAAGGTGCAAAGCACATCATCATAAAATGGCGAGTGCTTAATAGGTGTGAATATGCTGGATTCAGTCACAAATCTGTTCAACTCTGATCTGACAAGCATAGTTTTCTGGCAAGCATAGTTTTGTCAAGTGTCTTGATATGTGGTTGATAGGTGTGTTAATAAAGCATCCATAAACAAATATCGGCAACACTTTCTATGAAGCTTGTATTCATAACACTTTATAAACAAGTTCATAATGTCACGGTGTCGCTCTGGGCTTGGGATTTTTCGTGTGTGTTTTTTACTGTTATCCACCTGTTAGTCTATTAGGTTCACTCTACCGTGTTGTACTGCTCCTTCCCCGTGTTGTCTGCTTATTCACTGTACCTGTACTTCCTTGTTTAGACCCTCATTAGATTATCTCTCTCACTCGCCCTCCTCGCTTCACGATCGCTGTAATCATCTGTCTCACCTGCACTTCCTGGTTTGTGACAATCACGAGTTTATTCAATCATTCTACTCACCTGCACTCCTCGTTCACGCTTGTTTAGTTCCCGGGGTTTCCACTACTTATACTCGCCTCTCTCACTCACTCCTTGTCAGTCCGTCTGCGAACCACGGTGTACTCCTTGGCAAGCTATTTTGACTCCTGACTCCTTCACGTCTGTTTGGCTGTTATCTCCCGGTGTTTGCTCGTTTCCCGTCTGTGCCTGTGTTTCCCCTGTCTGTCTGTCAGCCTCTTCAGTCCTCTGGTGCCGACTCCTGCCTGCCTGACTCCGCCTGACTCTCCAGCCCCTGGTTTCGACCCTGGTCCGTCTCTGACTCTCCCTGGCTCTCCAGTCCTCCGGTGCCGACTCCTGCATGCCTGACTCTGTCTGACTCTCCAGCCCCTGGTTTCGACCCCGGTCCGCCCCTGGTTCTCCCTGGTTCTCTAGCCCTCCGGTGCCGACTCCTGCCCGTCTGACTCACCTGCCCCTGACTTCGACCCCGGTCCGCCCCCGGCTCTCCCTGGTTCTCCAGCCCTCCGGTGCCGACTCCTGCCCGTCCGACTCACCTGCTCCTGGCTTCGACCCCGGTCCGTCCTCGGCTCTCCCTGGTTCTCCAGCCCTCCGGTACCGACTCCTGCCTGTCCCTGACTCCGCGCCTGCCATTGGGTCCTGGTCGCCGAGCACAGCCGCCTACCCTCCAGTGTGCTACCACTAGTGGCGGCAATCACCTGCTCACCCTTTAGGGTGTTTGACTTTGTCCCATTCCCCGAACCCTTCAATAAAACCCGTTTGTTTGAGGTTACGCACTTGGGTCCGTGTTTTGTCTGTCTGGGTCCCGTGACACATAAAGGCTTATATGCATACGTAAAGTTCTGTATGTAAAGTATACATAACTATTTACATGCTCATGATTGCACTCCTAAGGCATTATAATGCTATGTCAAAAGCCCTATTCTGACTTCAAGTGACACAATGCATTCTAGGTTCTAAAGCTTC
>CM050218.1:28310000-28330000 GCA_027475355.1 Coilia nasus | reverse complement strand
TTGGTGGAGGAGATGGAGCAGGGAGAAAGACTCCTCCGGTAATCACAACTGTGGCATGGCTTTTTCTGTGTAACAAACTTACGTCACTTTGTTTGCCTTTTCTTTATTCGCTCATTTTTCCACCTATTTTCTTTCATTGACTAATGGAGGCAATCAGGATAGAAGAAAATTTTTACGTGCAGCATACATGACCTGTCGTATTTCAAACACACCAAGTACTAAATGATTTCTCGCGGAATGAGACCTTTAATGACACTTCATTAATGTTTATGACTGTCATTCGTGTCATTCGGTTTTTTGAATGTTGAGTTAATGTTTCTTGGGATGCAGACAACGCAACAGTGTATTAAATATTCTCAGTGTACACCTATACTTTTTTTCTCGCAGACAAACACTGTCAAGCCTGAAATCAGGCACGATGCCTAAATACTATGAGCCCTGTGCTGTAGTAAGCACCCCTGTCAAAGGCTAGTAATAAGCATAGTCTGAACTTCGCTAGCACTGCCCCATTCATGTTATTGCAGCGTATGACACCTTCCCTTGTCCGCAAAAACCCCTCAGTATGGTTTGGGAGCGAGGACAAATGCCCTTTGGACAAAAAAAAAATGCAAGGCTCCAACACATCCTGTCATCATGTGAAATAGGACTGGTACAGGGGCACAGGGGCATTTGAGACAGCCACGTTGGGAGAAACCTGGCAGAACTCACAGAGATGCGCAGAGTAACTGCTAACACCTCATCGGGCAACCAAACACCAAAGTGTTTCCTTCGTCCGACCGGGAGACGGGGAGAGATCCAGCAGAAGCCATTAGGGGGGCAGACAAGATCACTGCTGACCCCTGAAAAAAGGCATGAGAGATGCACGTCAACCTCCACAGGCAACTCGTCTTCCCCAGCGAGATCGTGCAGTCAACTCTGATGCCAGACATTGTGATGTGGTGCATATTACTGCACTTGAAGGTGCATACTTCTGCACAAAACGATAGCATCTGGGCCTGGCCAATCACATGGTCATGGGAACTGGGCCAACCCCTGCTATAGAGATGGAATGCAGTGTCACCACAGTGACTGGTGGCCAACTTCACTTCATTGCACTAAGTGGCTACAGATGTGTGCATAACACCTACATACCACATGTGGAATGTGAGGACAATTCACCTCGGGGGCAATATCTGCATCCCTGAGTATGAGTGTATCTTTTCAATGCACTGCAGAATTTACACTTTCAATTTCTGGGCAAAACCTATTTGCCCAGAAATGTGCTAAAATGTGAAGTTTATTTTTATTCCACTCTAAGACTAAGAGCAAGTGAGCACGTGGCATGCATTTCAGGCTTGTGCTAGTAAGTAATCTGGTGCATCTCTAACCGCAGTCTGCCTCTGGACTCAGGGTGTATTGCTCTGGTGGAGGTACCTGCTTAAACAGCGGTGATGTCATGCATTATTGACAAGCACACTAACCTACTTATGACTGCTGCTTGAAAGCATAGAGATAACAAGGCAAATTACCCCCTTTCCACTGCATCACATAGTTCCAATACATATGTTAATAACCTGATTTGGTGTTCATCCAAAATCATCATGAGGCATTGGACAATAGGCATTTGATTATTGTAGGTTTTGGGCTTTAAGCTATTCTGAAGCTAAAACTAGAAAAAAAAGAAAGGCATGTATTAAACATTAACTAACAGAGTCTGTTACCTTCAAAATATGGACTACAGTGATGTGTGGTCTTTCTTACATAACACTTTTGTTTGTTTTCTTGCAATCTAGACATGGCATGGCATTTTTGGAACATATTTGAGCTTTGAAATGAGGGCTAGCCAATGTCTGTTCTTCTTCTGTGGATGCAACTGGGTGGGTGTTCATATCAGTTTGGTGGATGTAATTTCTGATGAACGTGAGTAAACGGAGCTTCTGCGCTCGTAGGACTCCCTGGACACCGAGCACAGCGGCAGCCATTTTCCAAACATCTTCACCACCAGCCTGCAGAACTTCTCCCCGGCGAAGGCGTAGATGATGGGGTTGAGGCAGCAGTGGCTGAAGGCAACAGTCTCCGTCACCTTCATGGCCAGATCCAGGTGACTCCACTGGTGGCACTGGGTGAAATACCCTCGCTGCTTCAGGATGTGTAGGAACAGGACAATGTGATAGGGGGTCCAGAAGAGGAAGAAGGTGATGATGATGGCAAAGATGAGCTTGATTGCTTTGTGCTTCTTGTGGGTCTTCATTCTGATGAGGGTGGGGATGATTCTCGCGTAGCAAAACACCATGATTGACAGGGGCATGACCAATCCCAGGACATTCATCTCCACATAATCAAAGGATCGCCACCAAGACTCCTCTGGGACCTCTATGGCACACGTGTATGCTCCCTGAGTGCCGTTCACTTCAGCAAAGATGACGCTTGGCAGAGAAGCTATTAGACTCATGGCCCACACTACTCCAATCAGGACCATACCGAGCCTGAGTGTGCGCCACACCGTGACAGAGGTGGAGTGGACGATCAGCAGGTAGCGGTCCAGCGTCATGGCGACCATGAAGCCGATGCTGCCGTAGAAACCCATGGTGTAGAGGAAGGTCATGAGGCGGCACATGGTGCTGTTCCAGGGCCAGGAGCCCTGCGCGGCGTAGGTGGCCCAGAAGGGCAGCGAGAAGATGAAGAGCAGGTCAGACAGGGCCAGGTTCAGCAGGCAGATGTCCGTCAGGTTGCATTTACGCTGGAACCACAGGAGGACACACACCACAAGACCGTTGCCCAGCAACCCTGTCACGAAAACAAGGCTATACAGAGTGGGCAGGAACACCTGACCGAAAGCCTTCAGATCGGTAATGTTGCACGGTTCATAGACTTTGTCTGAAGTGTTGTCGTAGTAGTCACTGTAGTCGTCTATGGTTTGTTTTGTGATACCTGTGGTAACAAACAAACACCACTTAAAATACATTCTTCTCTAATACCACCCTAAAGCAAACATTTGTTTCTCTAAAAATGAGTTGCCTATCTATCTATCTATCTATCTATCTATCTATCTATCTATCTATCTATCTATCTATCTATCTATCTATCTATCTATCTATCTATCTATCTATCTATCTATCTATCTATCTATCTATCTATCTATCTATCTATCTAAAAATGAGTTGCCTATCTATCTATCTATCTATCTATCTATCTATCTATCTATCTATCTATCTATCTATCTATCTATCTATCTATCTATCTATCTATCTATCTATCTATCTATCTATCTATCTATCTATCTATCTATCTATCTATCTAAAAATGAGTTGCCTATCTATCTATCTATCTATCTATCTATCTATCTATCTATCTATCTATCTATCTATCTATCTATCTATCTATCTATCTATCTATCTATCTATCTATCGATCTATCTATCTATCTATCTATCTATCTATCTATCTATCTATCTATCTATAGACAGGAAGAGTAGTAAAATACACACAGAAATAAGTGTGAGGAGGCTTAAAAAAAGCCAAGCTCAAGATTAGTAAACTACTTCCGCCCTCTGCTGTTAAGGGTAGGTAGTACACAGGCCTTGCAAACATTCCAATATTAGTCAGTGGTGTACAAAGTAATAATATAAAATAAATATTGAGATATGTATGCACCTACAGTGCTAATGTCAATGGACGATAAATATAGGAGCTATTTTTTCTTACTTTTTACTGGCTGATTTAATGTATTCTACATGAATTGTATCCTTGATGTGTTTTAGGAAGAAAACTTGTAACTACACTCATTTTTTGAAAAGATGTTTAAATAACAATTTCATTTTTTTATTATTTCAATATGTATTATTGAATCAAATAATAAAAAAAACAATGGAAAGTTTACCCCATATCGAATAATCCCTAAAATAAGTTTATGATGCTGTACTGATTATGATCTTGTACTCACCAAACATGGTGTAATTCTGCAATCCTGGCAGTGAAGTGGAGTTCAAATCCTGCTTCATTGTATATGATGTGAGACAGACAAAAAAGTAAAAGAAGGTCCAGAGATTTTACCTGTGACTTTTTTCTGAGGAACCTGTTTGGTTTGTACTGTATGTGTGCGTAAGTGTGCAGCCGTAAGTGTATGTGTAAGTGAGTGCGAGATGGTCGTAGGTCCGTCTGGCGAGCGTATCAGAAGCCTGTGTGGCTGCACTGGTCTCAGATCCTGTTTTTGTGCTCTATGTAGTACTCTCCCCGCCTCTCACGAGATGACACAGCCCTTATCTCTTCAATCTATGCTTGTCAAACACACCTGCCCGCCTGCGCATACTGCTCTTGTGTGCGAGAGAGCAAGACTCTTCAAAGCCTCCTTGTGGGCTGTGCAGCATTTACATGTCATAATCAGATAGTATTACATTTTAAGTGGTCTCAACAACGCCTTCACACATCTCACCATTTAGCTAGAAAGCCCTAACCAGGAAAGGTGGCTGATAATACAGTTAGGGTTTTTTTTCTCTTTAAAACTGAAAGTTTCAGTGGCTCTAAATTCTATCTCAACTGTATTATAATTGGTAGTTTAAAACATGTTCCTTGCCCAAATTTATAAAGGCATGGAAACCATGTCACAATTTTGCTCTGTTATTCATGTAATGTGTTATTCATGCTATCCTTTACAGCTGCGATTAATCCACTACGATTATTCTCTACACTAGATGACAGCTAAGATGAAAACTGTCTGTCCACGCATTTGCTATAATTAACCACCATCACGCAAACATGACATTGGTGTAATACACATGATGATGATGATGATGATGATGATGATGATGATGATGATGATGATGATGATGATGATGGTGATGATGATGGTGGTGGTGGTGGGGGGCTTATGTACATTACTGAAAACGAAACCAAAAGGGCATTAAATGCAGGTTAGTACAGAGGTATGACCTTAGCGTGCAGCTGTAATGATTTTAGCGTGTAAAGATCATCTGTGCACGTGAGTACTGACCAAAAGCAAATATTTCCCAGCAAAGGTTGGCAACCTATTGGCCATTAGCTCTTACCACACTTACAAGTTCCAGTAAAGGTCCTTGGCTGTGAACAGCTTTTTGGGTATCAAGTAACAAATCTAGGCAACAAACCGAAACTAACTGGTGGTCATGTGGCATATTTTGCCAATAAGAAAAATGCTGTTTCGATTATAGTTCTTAGTTCTAACTTTTTGTGGTTTGCAAAACATTTTTCATTTCAAATTAACATTCTGTCACAACCTTAAAAAAGGCTTACAGATTACACCTTGCTAACAATTATACCTGCATACCTGCACGCATTGATTGTTATATGTATCTATGTGTTTATGTAACTTATGTAATATCTATTGCTGTCTAAGTTATCTGTGTCAGGTATGTGTTCATGTCCTGTGTAAGTTTTGTTTGCTTTAGATTTTTGTTTTTGTTTTGTTTTTGTGTTCTACAAAACAGGAACTGGCTGTAAACCAGTTTTCAAAACTGAGCCAGGCCAGTCTTAACTGTAACTAAACTGTTACTTTTAATACGTTCCTGTATAATAAACAAAATATGTATGCATGTAAATCTACTTTGTTGATTGTAACAAGTGTAGAAGGCACCTTGACATATTCCATGATGTTACAATCTCTCTTGACCAGCTTATGATGCTTCTTCTGTTGTTTTGTTTAATGTCGGCATTATTATGTTGTATTACCACCATACGGATAATCTACTCCTTTATTGAAACTCAAAAATCACAAAGGCTTACAAAAGGCCTCATATACATTGATGTTGACTATACCTTTAAAGGACACAAGCATAAAAGGATGAACATTTAAAACAAGCCAGTAATACAAATAGAGTTGATTAAGGCAAGATACAAATGAGAGGCAATGAAATAAGGTACAAATGCCAGCTAAATGGTTTGTGAATCATTCATGTAAACCATCCAAGAGTAACAAACAATTCATTTCAAGAATAAAACATGAGTCACACTACAGACACTATACTGTGAAGTTAAGTTCGAAGGAATTCTCCCTGAAAAACAGCTTTCACCACACCATAAGCTTTGTGGTCGGTCACACAGTCAGCCTGAAGGCCCTGCATTGCGAGTGTACAAAAACAGCATTTCACACCTATGCTTACACACAAACAAGCAAACAATAAACAAGCAAACAAACACAATTCACACTAGTCGCAATGGTACACATACAAACATGCTTTTAATAACACGAGACATGATGTTACCCTTCAAGTAAACACAGTCAGACTGAAACACAAAGAAGCATCTTAGTTATATTGCTGGCAGCCCTGCCGGCCTGAAGCTGCATAAATGCCTGATGCCTGGGTGTGTATTGTGAGTCAGTGGCCTGTGTCACGCTGCAGCTGCAGTAATGCATTTATTATGGTCAACAGCTCCCCCATGTGGTCACATTGTGAATGTGAATGAATACATCCTACACGTGCGTATAAGGGTAGCCAAAACGCAGTTGATTGTGAACAACTTTACACTAACCTTTTTCTTCCTCAGAGGGCTTCCCTATTTGAAGACTGCCCGAGAGGAGTCACTGTCATGGCAAATATCAGACTGCAGCCAGCCCCTGGCCCTGATCAAGCATCTTGCCATAGATGACCTGGAGCAACCCCTGCTCCAGAGATGGAGTCCAGTGTCACACTTAGTTTCACCCCAACTGCACTGAGTGGCCTTAGTGGTGTACAAAAGTCTGAATCATTTTTAGCTGTGTATATTCTGCCCTACAAAGACAAAGTGCAGTAACTACGGGAACACTGAAACTGAGAAAAATGCTTTTAAAGTTGTCATAATGCCCAGTCAAACATGTTGTTGTATGGTATAATAGTGGTGATGATTTTATGTACATTCTTAATAGCAAGAAGAGATTTAGTCACAAGACAAAGGAGATGTTATAAAATCAATTTCTAGTCAAAACTCAGTTTTGACAAAATATGTAGTTACAGCCTTTTGGCTTTGTAGGGCAGTATTGTTGTATATTCAGAAGCCATGTTCTTTAACTTCATTTAACTTCCATTATCTACAGTACAACTTCTTACTGTGTGCATCTATTGGCCTGCTCCGAACGACATCTCACTTGTGACAATAAAGACTTCTACTGTACTCTACTACACTGAACTGGTGGGCTGGGAATGGATACATAAGGATTTACTAGGATAACACCTAGGGTCAGTCTTTTTCAATTCTCTGTGATATCCGCACTTGAAAAAAAAGAAGATGTTAAGGACAATGTTTTGCCTTGAACTGACGAGAAACGTGAAGTTTGTCTTTAATCTACTCTCAGCTAGGAGGAAAAAGAAACAGCACATGCATTTCAGACGTCTGCTAGGAGGTAATCTGGTGCAGGGCTAACCACAACGGACACCTGAAATGGTTGAGGTTCCCGGTAAATCAGGTCAATACAATGCATTACTGACAATCATTTCTAGACAGCCTAGTGACTACAGTACATCGCACATTGTCATTTCTATCATATTTATTCAGCATACTTCTCATTCAAAAATATGAATAGCCCGATTCAGTAATTGTTAACAAGATCCCTTAAAATCAATATGGTATCAGGAATTCTAATGAAATCTTTTTGGTTCCTGGCATTTTCAGAACATGTTTAAAATCTATATGTCTACACACACAAACACACACACACACACACACATCAGAGAGCTAGACATGACATACATACAGAATCTCTATTTGTCTTTTGTGGATGCAACAGGAGAGATGGGTGTTCATATCAGTTTGGTGGATGTTATTTCTGATGAACGTGAGAACACAGAGCTTCTGCACTCGTAGGACTCCCTGGACACTGAGCACAGCGGCAGCCATTTTCTCAACATCTTCACCACCAGCCTGCAGAACTTCTCCCCGGCGAAGGCGTAGATGATGGGGTTGAGGCAGCAGTGGGTGAAGGCAACGGTCTCCGTCACCTTCATGGCCAGATCCAGGTGATGCCTGAGCTGGCACTCCATGAAGAACCCCTGTTGCTTCAGCAAGTACAGGAAGATGACAATGTGGTACGGTGTCCAGAAGAGGAAAAAAATGACAATTACGGCGACAATGAGCTTGATGGCTTTGTGCTTCCTGTGGGTCTTCATTCTGATGAGGGTGGGGATGATCCTTGCATAGCAAAACACCATGATTGACAGGGGCATGACCAGTCCCAGGACATTCATCTCTACATACTCAAAGGATCGCCACCAAGAATCCTCTGGGACCTCTATGGCACACGTGTACGCTCCCTGAGTGCCATTCACTTCCACCAAGATGATGCTTGGCAGAGAAGCCACAAGGCTCAAAGCCCACACTACTCCAATCAGGACCATGCCGACCCTAAACGTACGCCACATGGCAGCAGAGGTGGAGTGGACGATCAGCAGGTAGCGGTCCAGCGTCATGGCAACCATGAAGCCGATGCTGCCGTAGAAACCCATGGTGTAGAGGAAGGTCATGAGGCGGCACATGGTGCTGTTCCAGGGCCAGGAGCCCTGTGCGGCGTACGTGGCCCAGAAGGGCAGTGACAGCACAAAGAGCAGGTCAGACAGGGCCAGGTTCAGCAGGCAGACATCCGTCAGGTTGCACCTGCGCCGGAACCACAGCAGGACACACACCACAAGACCGTTGCCCAGCAACCCTGTCACGAAAACAAGGCTGTACAGAGTGGGCAGGAACACCTGACCGAAGGCCTCCAAGTCTCCTGTCATGCACGGCCCAGATGGACCTACCATGCTGGGGTCATAGTAGTAGTAAGTTGTTGTTGTGTCTTCTGTAACATCACCTGCTTTTGGAACACACACACCAACAGCACTGTAAGTATGTATTTTTACTCTAAGCCCACTTCAGTCAAATTTACTCATCAATAAACTATGATTACTGCTACAACCTTATAAATTCAACTTATGCTCATACTTCTTAAAGTGTAATTCCAGAGTAATTGGAAGTCAAGGTCTTGGGTTGTATTGGTGGCCTAATAATGGTGATTTGAGTACATTTGGCAACTGGTCACTAGCTCATTCACATTTAGCCTGTGGCTGTGAGCTCCAGATGGCCAAACTCAACATTTCTTTGAACATGATGAAGCTTTCCAGGAAGTGTTTGATTGTTTGTTAGTTGTTATGTTAAAAGACCCCTTGTTCACAGTACTTTGGAGATACACTTGAAATTATTAAATAATTATGCAAAATACTATCAATCATAGACATGAAAACAACTCAGGACTGTAAAGACCCCGTGTCCAGGTTAGAGGGAAAAAACAATACAGTGGTCCAAGTCATAGTGAAAGTACCCTGTGTGACTGTGATGCTCACAAAAGCCTGTGTGAGAAAACAGCTAAATTCAGCAGGGGAGGTTGGGGGTCACGTTGACATTCAAATGGTGAGAAAACAAGTGGGAGACAAATAGACACAGCAGAGGAGAGTGTGAGAAGGATAAAAACCTAATCTTAACTTTCTGGACTAATTCTGCCATCTGCTGTTTTTGAAAGTGTAGCCTACATATGAAAAAATCCCAGATAATAAAGTGAGTGATTCCTATTTTGTCATTGTGAACACAGCGCAACACAGCACACAGAACAAAATGCAACTCTGCATCACTTGTGTGAGCAGGGGGGCAGCCCGATAGGTGCCCTGGGGAGCAGTGTGTGGGACCAGCACCATGCTCAGAGCACTTCACAGCGGGGGACGGAGGAGAGAGCTGGTCAATCACTCCCCCTACCCATCTGTCAATGTGGGGAATCAAACCTGTGACTCTTTGGCCACAAGTCCAACGCCTTAACTGCTAGCCCATGACTGCCCCAGACTACCCTAAACTGATATGCACAATGGGAGTGAAGAAGGTATGCGACATAGACAAGTAATGGGATGGGATCATTTGACCCGAAGGACATGATGCAGATTTTTAGAGTCCTGTGGCTGTTTTGTTACACAATCTAATAATTCATTCTTTTCAGGATGGAAAGACAATTTCAATAAACAAATAAATAAATTACATTGCTTACCCAAGCTTGAGTTAACAAAGTAATCAATAAAATACTGTTGTGAGTGTACCTATGTATTACGTAAATTAATACAAGAAGAAGCCACAAAGAAAATAGCCACAATTCTATGCTACCAGCGTCGGATTAAGTATCTCTGTTGATTGTCCCTTGGTTTCAGCAAATGGTCCTTTTTTAAGTGTACTTGTTACAGATTTGTAAAAACTTTTAGTCAGCTTTCCAACATTGATTGAACATGTGACATTTGATTAATTAACAAACAATGGAAAGCTGATGGTGAAATCATCTTGGAAGTAAGTTTATTACTATGTAGCTAACTATGTATTGGTAACTGTACTTACCAAACACTGTGACATTCTCTGTGCTGGGCAGTTTAGTGGCCATGTTGTGGTCCTTGTCCTTTGAGACTGAGAGAGGAAGTAAGAGAGGGCCCGCTGATTTGCCTCGTGATGTCTGGTGAGGCTAGAGGAATCCTTTTGTCTTTCTGATGTGTTTGTTTGTGTGTGTATGAGCAAGAGATGCCTGTGTGGTAGAATTAATCTCTTTTCTTCTCTAGAATTAGGATCCTGTTTTTGTATTCTGGGTAGTCTCCCCGCCTCTTACTGAGGTTGAGTTGAGTAGATGAGACGAGATGGCAGAGGCCTTATCTCCACAATCTCTGCTTGTGACACACCAAAGCCTGCACGGTGTGCGTATGTATGGGAAGCGTTGGCCTCTTTGTAGGCTGTGCAGCACACTTAGATGTCATGATTAGGCAATCAGAGGTTTCTAGCGGTAAAAACGCCTTCACATATCTCTGGTAACTCGGCTAGTAGAAAAAAAAAGATAGCACATATAGTTTTTTTTTTCTTATATTTACAACATTACGTTTTTGTGGCTCTTGATACCATCTGTAATCCATGTACAATAAGGATTACTTTGAGACACAATCCTTGCAAAAGCTTTCAAAACCGCATGGACTACATCAAACTACAGCTCTGTAATTCATTTCGGAAAAATACATTATTTCAGGTTCCAGATGTAGTGGTATTACTTTGAGTGTATTGCTGAGTCACCAGGCAAACATTCTGATTTATCTCCACATTAGATTTGATTACTATATGCCATACTCTTACTTCTACTCTTCCCACTAATATAACACCACAGATGATGATGATTAAGTTCAGTAAAACATGACTCACATTACACAGAACATATTGTAACAGAATGTACTTTTAACATGTCCCAAAATGTATTCACTTCTTGGAGATTTAAAAAACAAAAACAAAACAAAAAACAAAACAAAACAAAACAAACTGCCGTTACAGTCCAACAACCCCATACCAAATGAAAACTGCTGCCGTACCTTTGGGGTTGGTGTGATATGGTCCCATACTATTAGCTGTTAGCCAGGTGTGTGTAACAAAGTGCTTGTGGGATTTGTTCTACGAGGTGAATTACAACCACTAGCAAACTACTACAGTACTAGTACTGTAAGTGCTATCACTATTACTACTACATCTGAACAACTAATGGGCCTAATAACTAGTACATTATGTAGTTTTAATGAGTCAGTGGCCCATGTCATCACTGCACCTGCACTACTGTATTTTTCTCAACAGCGCCTCTGTGTGGTCACGTTGTGAAATGTCATAAATAGTCACTGTAAGTGGGTGTGTATCCAAAGCGTGGTCTAAAAACACAGACCACTCCCAAGTGACCCATCTGATTATTTGCAGACGATATACAACCAACAGACGATATCCTGGCCATTCCGTGGGACATGCTGAAAATGCAGATTGTGCCCATCACAGGATGGTACTACTCTAACACGCAACATTAAAATCCTGTGATGACAGATAGAATCACTGCAATTCCGATTCAGACTGAAATAAGGTAACGACACCGTGGCTAGGAGACCAACTGTCAAGATCGTGGATTTGGAGTTATGACCTGCTGAAAGAAGGCGGGTTTATAGAAAAGATAGCCAATCAGACGACGCGCAGCTGCATCTCCATCGCAGAGCGCGCCTGGGAGCAACTCAGTAGGTTTGAATATGAAAAGAAAGAAGTTGAACGCTATTCAAATAAACAGTGTGACAATGCGTTTCCGAGGGGCAAGTAGCAGATTTGAATACCCTTAATGGAAGAAAAACACTAACGTTGTCGTGGGTAAGTTACAGATGTTGCTTTGCACGTTCTCGTAGGATAAACAAACACAAACTTATTTTTATGTGTTGAACTCAGTGTTTTGGTTAGGAGCCCTACTGGCTTACCGCATGTGGTAAAGCAACTTAGTTGTTAAAGTAAATGTAAACGTAACTGTTTAAAAGCGCCATTCAGCACCAGCAGTTAAATTGGTTGCTATAGTTTCTACAGTCGCTTGTCTGGCAGGATTCTGGGAGAGTGCACTGACGCACTAGGCAGCCTGTTGCTGACAGCGGGAGAAAGGCTAGGGGAAAAAAACATCACTCCCACTTACTTAGGCTGCAAATAACGCCCTTTAATACGTATAACTTGTATACTTATAATACTTATACATTTGTTTTACTTATTGGTGCACGTGTTTTTGTTGTCCACTAAAGTAGCTGTGTCTCAACTGTTATGTAAGTATCATCTTCCCGTCTGATCCCGTTTGCGAGATTCTTTTTTTAAACACCTAGCTGCTAGTAGCAGTAAGACCTAAGCATTTGGCAAGTTGAGTCAAAGCGCGCTGTCATATTTGTGAATTTTAACTCGTGTCTTTAATCTTACTGTGGAGCTATACACTTTTTTTTCCAATGACTAACTTTTGTTATCTTCAACTAACGTTTTTGCCTTTCTTGTTAAGAGATCACCAATGGGATTAAAACAAACCTCATGGACGAAAGGAAACCACGGGTGACATCTAATTAAGAATATTAAATCAGAACCCTGAGCAAGATATGGACAGCAATTCCTATTCCAAACCGCCAACAGGGTAAGATTAAAGTTCTCCGTTTGTTTAAACACATTTCACTGACTTGTTGCCAGCACCAGTGAGAGTTTCTATTAAATAGAGTAGGCCTAATCATTGTCATTTTACACAAGGACACAAATATAATGCAGAGGCTATAGACCTTAAAGTCAACATACTGTAACCATAAATCTCAGTGTGTCCTTAAAGTAGTTAGTTGAATGTGAAGTGAACTTCAAATAATGTGTTCATAAAAAAACTCCACAACCCTTATTATGCCAAATGAACTGTGGCTTAAAACAAAGGCTACAATTTGAAGTGTTGCAGCAGAGTTAGACTGTGAGGAGGTCCCCTCTCTGGGAGGTTCTGATTCTGCCCATACTGTAGGTATTGTGCTGATGTGGGGTAAATGTGTGACTGTTGTTAAAGCCATGCAAACAAGCTTGCCCTTCAGGCCTGAATAAAGGAAGACATAGCTGCCACAGTTGAAACAGAGCAGTGGTTCTCAGACCTGTGGAGATTAGGGAACATCTATGTCTGTACATTTCGGCCACTTGTAAATTACATATTTGCTATTCACTTCTGACAACCTTTTCTACTTTGGAATTTAGCTTAGCAGTATAACATAATGCTGTGAAAGGCAGTAATGTTTATCAGCTGATAACAAAAAGCATTAATGCCGGTCAGTTTTTTTTTTCTCCCAAAGATAATTTTGTACATACAATTTATGTTGATGAAAAACAAATGAAATTAGAAAAATAAAACTGAAGCCTAATAATTAACACTGGTGAACTCAAAATATTCAGAAAGAATTGTGCACCCTTCCAGGACTGGGGTCATTGCCCTGCAGTGTGCCCTGGTGTTGGCCAGTCAGAGAGGGAGGCAGCTGAACGCTTCTGTGTTCAGGAGTCTCTCTGACAGACATGCCTGTGTGTGTGTGTGTGTGTGTGTGTGTGTGTGTGTGTGTGTGTGTGTGTGTGTGTGTATGTTAGGGGTAGAAGAATGGGTTTTTAAGTACGTCATGTGTAAGTGGCTCTCAGATATCACTATTTGTTTGTTTGTTTGATCATTTGCTTTTATTTACATTCTGTTTGTAGATAATTAAATAAGGGTGATTAATTTATGATGCAGCGATGAATGATTGCAAAAGGTGGGTAAGCAGGGCTACACAGTACTCTATATGCACAGATGTGGACTATATACATATATATATATATATAATATTATGTTTGAGTTTGAAAAGGGGAAATGCCACACAAAGTAGTTTGCAGTGGCAAAATAGCCCTTCTTGAAATCTCAGTCAGCACTATGTCCTGTTTCTATTTATGAAATTAATAAATGGAAATAGTATTCAGTAACTTGTGTTGGTGCCAGCTAGGGATGTGACTTTTGATCAAAAACACTATTCGAAATTCACTAAAAGCTATTCGAAATTCGATTCGAAAATCGACAGAACCCCGCCCGCCCCCACCCACACACCCAAACGCCCGCACACATGACAGACAGGGTGAAAGCGGTAATGGTTTAATGAGTCAATAAACAATAATAATTTTCATCACAAAGTTCTTCCAGCCTGCTAGTGATTGTTTTTCGACATGGAACTCTGTATTCAGGCTCAAGAAAGTTCATCAACTCTCGAAAGCCTTCTCCTTCCACAAAGCTAACAGGCAGCATATCTTTAGCTATCATCTTAGTGAGGAGAGTTGATATTTTTTCGGCACGGGCGGCATTCAACTTTGATGACCTCACAATGAAAGCGGCAACTGACTGCTGGCCCGAAGTCACTTCTACTGGATGTTTCGCTTTCAGGTGGTTGTGCATGGTGGTGGTTGATTTGTGGTATGCCAGCTTTACCTGACAGATGTTGCATTCCACTTCATTTTCATTTATCAAAGTAAATGAGGACCATACGGAACTTTTGCTACCTCGCTGCATCTCTGCGTCACACCACACGTTACCGATTGCAATTCTTCTTCTGTTATTTTGACTACCTTTACTGTACGATAGCGGCACCCTCTGGCCGAATTAATGCAACAGAGTATGTTAGGAACTAGGAAACGCCTTTCCGCGCTCATTTTTTTTGTGGAATGCAACGTAAGCCAAAACGGCATTCAAAATTACTATTCAATATTCGAACTCGTCACGAATATTCGACTATTCGAAAATCATGTCCCATCCCTAGTGCCAGCATGCACATCCACTGATGTGGCTCTGAGGAGAATCCTGCCGAAACACCTACTTAGGACCCAGCCATCATTCTAAATTCTATTCAGTAAATGAGTGGTACCCATTCAGGTGCCTGACCATTTGTCTAAATGTCACACACTCTACTCTCTGTTGTTCACAAGCTAGTCTTAAAAATCACCAGGTGTCTGCTCTTTTTGCGAATGCCATGCTGTTTGATCCTCTGCTTTTGTGTCTCTGTTGTGTTACTCAAAAGGCCAGGCTACTGGTGTCTGTAATCTGTAATGTATGACCTGTCATCTTGTGGTTTTGTCTGCACCTTGTTCAGGCTGTCATACGGTCGCATCTGTTGCCGTTTCAGCATGGCCTGTGTAATCTGGAATCGTCTGGTAGGGTAGACCAGGGTGTGTCCTTTGTACCACTGCAGCCTTTAGCCACGAGTCTGTTTGTGTGTGTGTGTGTGTCAGCTGACTCAATGACAGCCTACAGGCTCACTCACACTGTAGCCAGGTTATTTAAAGGCCCCCTGGACTGGGCATGCTCAGTGCAAGTCCCTCCCCCCATACATACACAGGCACACACATTAGGTGTGTTGAAATTAATCATATAATTAATGCAGACATGAACAATTAATAATCGTTTCAATAACACAGTATAATCGATTGCAATGTATTATGTATTATAGGACAGTTAAATTTACCTTGTCAGAATATGCTTCCACAATTATATAGCAGATAGGACTTTTTGACAGTTCAAATGACCCCTTCAGAATATGCGTCTACATTGATATGCAGTTAGGATGTTCTGACAATTCATACATTTTATTAAATAAAAAAGGAAGGTAATATCTGACTGCTTGTGTTTGTTGATGAAATCAAAGCCATGTGAAGTTATATAGAAAATTGATGTAAAGAATCGTGATGCATTGAGATATTGAATCGAATTGAATTGTTAGCTTAATAATCGTAATTGAATCGAATCGTGAGATGAGTGAAGGTTCACACCTCTAACACACACCATTATCTGTGGATAGACACATCATATTTTAATATTTAATTATGATTGTTCTGATATTATGATTGAAAGGATAGGTTAGGGCGTGTAAGGCCTGACTGGTAAATCAGTCACACATGCTGACTCAGGTCATTCAACAACATCGAGGTTGTTGAAGTGACTGTGATTGCCTTTCACACATACAGACAGTCTCTTTCTTTTTCTGTGTGTTTCTTTTTCTTTCTCTCACACACACACACACACACACACACACACACACACACACACACACACACACACACACACACACACACACACACACACACAAACATAGTTACATGCACTCACACACATACATCATCATTTCTCACTCTTTCGTACTCTACTGTGACTTAACGGACAGCTTCTGCATCACACAGACCAATAAATACATTTACTACACAGTCACAGCAGGCAACTTGCCTGTGTGTGCGTGTGTGTGTGTGTGTGTGTGTGTGTGTGTGTGTGTACTGTGTGTGCGTGTGTGTGTGTGTGTGTGTTTGTGTGTGGGTTAGGGGAGGACGGTATGGTTGATGAAAGTCTAAAGGGGGACCATCTCATTATCTATGGCATGTTTCTCAAGACAACTTAGACAAGTGATGAAGGCCTAAGTCAGCCAAGAAAGATAAAAGAACAACACTTGTTCCTGTGTGTCTGAGTGTGTGTGTGTGCGTGTGTGTGTGTGTGTGTGTGTGTGTGTGTGCGTGTGTGTATGTGTGTGTGTGTGTGTGTGTGTGTGTGTGTGTGTGCGTGTGCCAGACACATAATTAAAAAGTACCATGCTTTGTGCCTCTTTGCTCTTTCATCTGGATGCTACACAAAGCTCTGTTTGAAATCCTTCATTCGTAATGACCCACTCTCAGGATCTCAGGAGCAGTTGCTTTGTAGGTCACTGATTTTGGGGTCAAATGAACACGAAGGGGAACAGAGCTCAGGTCTGAACCACCAGTGTGCAACAGCTCTGATTGACCCACTGGATAGCAACATTTCAGATAAGATCTCACCTGGCTCTCCTTAGGCACTAGTCCCCCACTGCCTAAGCTTACCGTGATCTTACAATTCTCTCTTTTGTCCTCTCAATCTAATCTTATTTCACCATTTCTGTTTCTCACACTGGTCCCTTACTGGGAGGAGGAGTTGCGATCTCAATATGAGGCGAGTTATTTCTCAGGAGACAAAAGAAGGATAAGACATGTGCCTCTGGAGAGGCAGGTGCCGTCAAAAGGAGTGTTCTGATGGCTCTTCTGATACGTCCTCTGCAGAAGGACACTGATGCTGCGGAAAGGGCAGGTGTGTGTTGGTGGTGTGTGTGAGCTGAAGCAATGGTGTGTGTTTATTGAGTGTATGTTATTGTTAGTGAAGACCTGTGTTTGTCCTCAGGAGGAAGTGGTGTGATGTTCACACATGATATGTGTCATACTGGCAGATTAATCAGTTTTATCTCAGTGGTGTGCGGCATCAAACAATTTACAGTGTGCCACTCTGTCTGTCTGTCTGTCTGTCTGTCTGTCTATCTGTCTGTCTTTCTCTGTTATATAACTCACTGTATTAGCTCTGAAAAGGCCTCTTCAATTGCAGGCACTTATGTCACATTCCACCTCCTGTCACAGAATACACAACCACACACACACACACACACACACACACACACACACACACACACACACACACACACACTTACTCACTCAACAGCTCACACACACTTGAGAGGCTGAAGTGATCTGATCGTGACACCTCCATCTGTGACACCCCCACCTGTAACTCTAGAGCTCTAGAGCAGGGCCAGGCAGGCGTGTGGAAGAGGCGGACGCTGTTTCTGCTCCCTCTATACCTCGAGACAGGTGATAGGAGCAGCTACCTGGCCCAGCTATCTTACACCTGATGGAATGAGCACTTTGAGCAAGTGTCAGTAGTCAGTGGTCACCGCAGAAGATTAACCCATATGGTTTAAACCTAGCATGCTGGTGTCTATGAAGTAAACCACACACAGAAGCTTATGTTGAAGTGATACTGTATAAAAATAAGCATTACATTAATAATTAATTAGAATTATGATACAACATATATAATAATGTGCAAGGTCTTAGATAAATAGAAAAAATGAGAATGCAAATGTTTGGTTACCGTGGCTTCTGTCTATCTGTAAGCTATTGTGTAGTTTGGACTTGGTTAAACACTAACTTTTCATGAAGCGTGAGAAACAAAAGTTTCCCATGCTTCATGGAAAGAGAAATCAAAATGATCTGTGTCCTTCAGATGCATGGAAGAGACTACAGTAGGCTACATTACAGTACATCAGTAATTAAACCTTGTGTGTTCAGCCAGGCTGTGTATGAAGGAACAGCCTGTGTGGGGCTGAATGTGGTTCCAGGCGTGGGAACTCTCTAAGCCCATCCAGACAGATGTAAGTTAAACAGGAGCAGTCAGGTGGCTGCTCCCATCTGGACACTGTAGTTAGTAGTGTGTCTATGGATAGGGGAGGAGGTAAAGGGAGAGAGAGAGGGAGAGAGAGAGAGGGCATGTACAGGGAGTGGCTCACACAGATAGATAGACAGTAAGTAATGTACACATACACACTCAGAGAGAGAGAGAGAGAGAGAGAGAGAGAGAGAGAGAGAGAGAGAGAGAGAGAGAGAGACAGCCACAGGGACAGAGAGAGAGGGAGGTGTGTGATGTTCCAGTGGAGCGGCCATGCTGTAGTTGGGATGCTAAGGGAGGGACTGGAAAGCTTAAAGTTAAACTTAGGGCTGAAGTTTCCCATACACAGCATCTTCTTCTGGGGTGTGACTGTGGGCTCTGGCTCACCGAGCACACCCACACACACACACACACACACACACACACACACACACACACACACACACACACACACACACAGAACCACGTGTGTGCCACATTGCCTTTGTATATTACTGTGTGATCTGTGATGCGTGTGTGTGTTTGGTGTGCACCCCATATGCGGTATGTTTTTGGTGTATGCTGGATTTATTGCTGCACATGCTGAGTTTAGATTGGTTGGGTGCAGTGTGTCTGTGCTTGATTCTGTGCTGTGTGTGTGTGTGTGTGTGTGTGTGTGTGCGCGTGTGTGTGCGTGTGTGTGCGCATGTGTGTGTGTGTGTGCACGTGTGGCCTATGTGTGTGTGGGAAGCAGTTAGGGGATGAAGCCATATTACAATGCTTAGGAAAGGAGGCTTAGTCAGGCAGCCAGTCCACCATAAGGCCCCATGATCTCCGCACTCATTATATCATAGAACAGATCTCAATCATGGGCGTATCCACACATTATTTTTCACGTCTGGGACATCAGGTGTCTCCAACCTTTCTGGGGCTGAGGGCTAGCCAAAGGATGAGAATCTGTACTGAGGGCTACTCGTTCATAATAATCTACTAAATGAAAGTCTTAACATCCCTTTCAAATTACACTATGTATGATTGCTTGCTTTTAATTAACTGAATGAACTGATTTAAATGAACTGGTATTTCAACATTCAAATGTGAAAACACGAATACAATGATTAAAATACTGCAGTAGTCACTTGCCTTTTTTTTAATCGGTCGCGGGCACCTCACAAGCTCATGGCGGGTCACTGATGCCCGTGGGCACCCTGTCCCAGTCACTGAGCTGGTTCGAAAACTTGGGTCGTGACTTAATTGTGTGTCCCTAGACCACTGCTTCAGCACAGGGAGTTAGGACAAGGTCATGGGATGCACCATATTAGGATACTTTGTGACATGATGCAGTTATATATAGCGAGCGTGATAACGATATGGCTTGTAGTAGATAAATGAGTACTTAAATACACTGTGCTAATGTCTTTTATCTTTGTGCTCACTGCTAGACACCAGACAATGAGTAGCCAATGCTGTGAGGGAGGGGGCATTTA